>JANIPN010357496.1:0-14103 GCA_027478595.1 Erythroxylum anguifugum
GGGTAGGGTGGTGATTGGATTGATTGTTGTGAGGGTTGTTGTGAGGATTGCGGTGGTGATTGCTGGGGAGGGTGAGGTTGCGATTTAAGTTGTTGGGGTTCGGGTACGGGTTCGAGTTGTGATTGTGGTTGTGGTTGTGGTGATTGAGATTGTAATGGTTGGGAGGGCGAGGATTGGGGAGCGTTTTGGCGCCGTGGTGGTTGTTGTGGTTGTTGTGATTTGGATGCTGGAGAAGGAGAAGAGGAGAATAGGGAGGTCGAGGAGAAGAAGCTGTTGAGTGGCTGCTGCTGTTGCTTGTAATTATTACTATGATTAGGACTGAGATGGGTGTTACCCGCCCGTGGAGGATGCGCGGGCGACGCGAGCTGCGTCGACGAGATCAGGCACGTTGCTGCCGAGGAGGCGGCGGAAGCTGCAGCTGCGGCGAGGGCGGAGGGCGATGGCGGGGGAGGTAGTTGGGAGAGCGTGAGTGTGTGCGTGCGGTGCATGGTCGTCGAGGATGCGGGGTGGTGGAGCTTTTTTATGTGAAGGGATTCCCGGAGGAGCCACAATTGGCTGGTGCCTGGTCCGAGGGTTTGCGATACGATTCGTATCCTTCTTGTCTGTCTATCTTCCTCTTCTGATCCTTGCCTGTTGTTTTATTTCCTATCTCGTCTGTAGGAGCTCCTTTGGTTTCCACAAACCTCCACAGTCTGTGGAACTAACTCGTTGTTGTGTTTTCGTGTATATGAACCCCTCCTCTCTCTCTTTTTTTTGCTATGATGCGCGGGTGGTCCGGTATCTTTTTCGCGATGCGGGATGCGGGATGCGCTGCAACTTGCGGCGCAAACAGAGACAGACCGATTGGTCCGAACTTCTAGAGATGCGATCTTTCCCCCAAAGAACAGGTAAAAGAGAAAGAGTAGAGAAAACAGAAATCTAGTGGAATCTCTCTCAGGTCTTTTTCTTCACTAATTAAAAAAAAGAAATGGAGAGAGTCAAGAGACACCACCAGCCTCAACTGCGCCGCGGGGAGTTGCGCGGTCGGCACGGACGGCGACGGGGGGACGAAGGTCGTCTTAGTAGCAGTAAAATCGGATTTTAACGGGTGGGTGATTTCGCTGATGACCGGAAACTTTTCTTTCCTTACTATTATGTTTTTGTTGGGGCTGGAGTAAATGGTCAGTCGTCTCTCTTCTTTTACGCCCTTGCTCTTTTTTTTTTTTTTTGGCGAAAGTTCGATGTTAAATGAGCCTCCGACCAATTATGGTGATGGGATGCTTGAGCTGCCGGCTAGTCAGGTCCCACGCCAAGCAGACGCAATAATAATGAATAATACAAGCGTCGACAGGGTTCAAAGTAAAAAAGCAAAAAAAAAAAAAAGAAAGTAAATTAACGGGAAGCTCGTTCTTTCGTACCTTCTTCGTACCTTGTACGATGGAATAATCCCAACGTTCTTGGACACCGTTTGAAGTGGGCTTAGAAGCGACGGAAGGAATGGATATATCGAGGGGGATCGCAAGACCTCTCTCCGTTCGCCACCGTAGTATTGTGATGATGTTGACGTTGGTACGAAACAGATGACGTTCGCTCGATTTTCGTCCTTTTCGCTGGCAGTGCTGGTGGCTGGTGGAGACGCTTTCTGGAGGAGGCTTTTGGGGGTGGATCCACTGTTCATTTAATTTTTCTCTGCTTCTGCTTTTCCTCTTCCTCTTTCTTGTCGAGCTCTGGATCTACTCCTGCGACTGTGTGTTCTGTTCCGTTGGATGGCAGGAGATCTCGATTTCCAAACGTCACGGATCTCGCTCGTTCGTGCGCCTTCACGGACACGATTTGCCGGTAGATCTGTGTTTTTTCCAGCAGGCCAAGACCAAGCGGCGATCAGGCGAGAAAGATGGGGCGGTGTATAATATGTTTAGTTGCGAAAGCTGCAGTTCAAAGTTGGTGATGATGCGACGACTGTTATTATTAACCCAGCGTCAACGATCCTTAGGGAATAATGATCAGGCGTGAAGGAAGCCGGAGAGAGAGAGAGGAGATCGTAAGGATAGACTAGAAACAGAACGTTTGCGAAATCTGTCCATGATATGTGACCGTCCAACCTTTTTTTTTTCTATTCTCTTCAACAACCGGACTAAACTTGCTATACCTTCCCGGTGGCAGGTGAACACTCTAACTAAGGGTTGATCTAAGCTCTAGGCTCTAGATGGTGCTAAATGGGGCATAACTCTGTGCATATTAGAAGAGAGAGATTTCCCAACCGCTATTCCGATTTATAATACTACTCGCTGGACCCGAAAGAACCCACCGAACCGGTAGTATAGGCTCATGACTTGGTGGTGGTTAATAACAGCGAATTATCAACTGTCTCTCTACCACTGCTCCAGCGGAGCCAGCCAGCCATCTTTCTCCACCACCACCAACCACCACCGCTCATTATTCCGACTTCTCCGAGTCCACCCATCCTCTATGTCCGCCTCTTTTCCGCCTCCTTCTCTTCCTCTCATTACCTAAATCACTCCTACACCAATAGTAAGACCAAGAACTTGGCCAGCAGCAGTGGGCTGAATAATAAGTCCCTCTTCTAATCATCAGACCACCCGCCTTTCGCAAACCACCCAATCGCCGGTGCTTGTGAACGAAGCGAAACTCTCTTTTTGATGTGGGAAAAACGCCCACTTCGGTGTGCCAGCCCCGAGAGACCGCGAGTAACCAATAAATTATTTGTTTAACTAACTTATGAAGTATAGGTTTGTTATGTAGAGTAAGTAGATTATTTTTGTGGCGGATGTAGTAACATACTCGGCACCACAGTTCTCCGAGAGCAGAACAATTTCTTTGTACAAAAAAAATCACAAAGAACATATACTTGTGACTTGTACCTCCGGTTCGGTCCGTGAGACCAGTCAGCCAGTCAACTTGTCTTCCATCCGTGCATTCCGACAGCGTAATCGAGGCCGTAAAATCGGCTCTGCTCTGCTCTACTACTCAGCCCAGCCAAGCCCAGTCCGACCTACCCAAAGAAAGACCTTTCAACCATATTCTACGACCAGCCATGTAATAATCAGCCATGTGTTCGCTTCGTTCCCCGTACACTATCCCAGCACCCGTAGACCGAGCAAAAATAGAGCGAACAAAGAGTAACGAGGCCGAGTGTAGGAAAACCATCACCGACACTCCCGAACGCATCCACTTACCCACTTACCCACGTTCTCTCTCGTAGAGACACCCCACCCGGATCGCATAATCAGCCCAAAGCAGAAAATAAAACCATAACTGCCCTCCCACGATCACCCGAAGCCCAGCAATAGCCCAGCATAACGCATGCATCCACCCGGGCACGCAGCCCACTGAGGCCAAGCTTGTTTCCTCGCTCCTCATTCCCCGTACTCGTACGCCACCATCACTACATAGTACGAGTACGTCCTCCACGAAAACCACTACGAAAATCACTACGAAAATCACTACGAAAGTACATAGTACAGAGAAAACAAGTATCGCACACACTAAGACATAGACACACCCTTCATAGGGTGATTTGACCTACTACTAAGTAAAACTACCGATTAAACCCAACCCCCCCAAACTCCGCCAAGCCCAACGGCCCGCCGCCGGTGCCTCTGACAGGTGTCCTATAACCCACCAGCTCGCCAGCTCACACCAGCTCACTCCGGCTCAAAGCCTCAAGGGACTCTCCCCCTACCTATCTATCCTACTTCGTACTCATACCTCGGGGGGAAGTGCCGGTATGAAGTTTTACTAGCGTGGTGTATGCACGAGTACTGTGTAGAATGTAGAGTAGAGTACGACTAGAAGTTTTGTGCCTGTCTTGTCCTACCTTCCGTGCCTGTCTGTCTGTGCGTGCCGCCGACTGGTTTTTTGGCTGCTTGCTAGGCTGGCCGCTGCTGGTGTTTAGGTGCTTTAGCTTGGGCGGCTGTTAGTCTAGGCTCTGCTGGACTTGACCGGACGGGAGCCGGGGTTGCAGCTAAGATTTTGGGGACGACGGGGGGCGCCGGGGTGTTTAGGGGCCTTCGGCGGCTGGGGGGATGGGGAGGCTCCCGGGGGGTTGTTAGTGGGTGTTAGTGGGTTGATGGCCTGGGCAGTCGGGAGGGGAGTTGGTGATGGATTGTCCTGATGGGGATGTGTCGAGTGGAAAAACAATGGTGACTTATTTTGCTGTGATGGATGTCTTAGACATTCAGTATCTTCTCGTACTAACTACAGGAGTTGTAGTATATATGTCTTATATACTTATTGTTACCCAGATGTAGAAGAACCCGTTTATGAAGACTGTGGATGACTGCACTACACATGTCGTTCACTTCCCTAAGAGCCGCCGGAACTCAACCGATTTTTTCGGCGATGAAAATCCGTCGGTCAACCAATTCAAATAGCCTATGTTGGGCCCGTGCGATCGACGGTAGTAATCTTAAGCAGATAGGCTACGAGGCTATTCAAGCTAGAGCTTAGAGGAGGCTACTACTAGCTAGACACTGAGCTAAGAGCTGGCTTCGCCTCAGAGGGAAATTTGCCAAGTGACAAATGGGAAAATCTAGCAGGAAAGATGGGAAAGTTGGACAATATCGATGGGCAGTCAGGCAGGCACGCGACGTGGAGCGAACGTGGGAACTTCGCGTGTATCTTCTCTCGTGAGATTATAAGCAGAGGCAACGCTATCTGTAATCGTACTTTAATTCTATCTACGAATTCTATCTAAGGTGCCCCGAGATCTTTACATAGTACAACAGTCGCAATATGGCTTTGTTGGTACTGGGATTCATTCACCGAGCTCCCGGGGTTCCCGTTGTCGATAGGCTGAAAGCCTAAATAAAAGGCAGCAGACACACTCCGCCATCTTCCAACACCAACCAAAAATTGCCTCAGAGCACGCAAAGGGCTGGCTGGGGGGAGAAAATCGGATATCGGATATCGGTGTCAAAAGAGGATTGCGCACTCTCCTCCCCACCCCCGGCCTAATCTGCGCGAAAGCGGGCTGAGAGCCTGTGAGGAAGGATCGAACACAACACGAAATGGCATGTCCATCCCGCCACCAGCTAGAGGATATCCCACATCTCAGCTTCGAACAGATGCTGATTGATCCGGGACTTACTCCCGCCTTGAGACACCATGTTAACCCCGCGATTCCGCAAAAGGCTTATTTTGGATTTCCCCAGGCCTACAGATTGCGTACGCGGGAAAGGCGGCAGCATGACCTCGAAGGAGAAAGTCACCGGGTCTCCTCTATCGATTCAGCTGTGAGTAATTGAGTTTGGTAAAAGTTTCAATTTAGAGTTTCAACAATCGACTGAGTTTATTCTGCTTTTTGACGTACTCACCGTCACATGTCTACCTATACCTTTTGACTTTCTCTCATTGCTGTCCTCATCTGGCTACCTGTCCCTTGCTTTGAGGATCTAATACAGTTGACAACGAAGCACTTTAAATTGACTATTCCTTAAAATGCCTCCATTTCATCATCTACGAGGCATCCCCCATGTAACGGCTAGCTACTTCAACATGGCGAAGTTGCGGCTCGGGGGATATTTCCTCGCCCCAACGCCGCCGCCCTACGCAGCCGCCCTACGCAGCCGCCCATCCAAGAAGAGTGGTGGGTTTTCCCTGAGCTGAATTGAATTACGCGTCACTCCGTAAGCTCAGTTCTCTCCGTGGCCCCGGGGCTCAACCCCCGGACCCTCCTCCGGGCTCGCATTCGCAAAACTCACAACACAGACCGAGCTAGCTGTCCAGCTGTACGGCTGAGCACCGCTCGCTATGTGCAGCCTTTTCGTCCGTACTTTCTTTCTCTTTAGCGGAACGGACGGGAACATACACTATTCTACACACATTCACACTTTCTTCCAACGCATAGAGCGTAGAGTAGAGAGTTCCTGCATGAAATGGAAACCTGGGATATCGTCATTTCGGGGTGTTCCGATCCAACCGATCCCCAGGTCTGCTCAAAACCCAAGAGTCTGTTCTGCAAAACGCCCAGAATAGGCTCGCCGGGGGGGTTAGAAAACTCAAAGAACCCCAACTAGGGCCCCCATGCCCAGCAGGATCTCGCTTCTCCACGTAGGAATAGAATACTGCTCGCTCGCACGGAACGATCAGATCCTTTTGTTCTGCCCATGCCCATAGAAGCATCTCATCTCACCATTCTCCACGGCGGCCCGGGGGGGAGGGCGAGAGTACCTAAAGCTTAGGATCAAAGTAAGTCAGTAAGTGAGCGGAGTAAATGTATCGTACTACTACTCCCCCACAACATCGTTCAATGAACAATCAGGTACCTCACAAACCCCCGACGCTACTCCCCGATATCCCTTCTACCTCCCAAGAATAAGGAGACAGGCAGGTCAACACCTCGTGTCCTCAGCCCATCTCTCCCCCAGTTCCCCAAGTTCCGACACCCCCATGAATAACCCCCATGAACAAACCCCATTCACAACCCCCATACCCACCGACACATCGGCACTCGCACTCCCATCAAAGCCAAGAGCGCCCCCCAAAGCCCCATCCGCTGCACCCGCCCCGAGCCGCGCCTAGCCATCTAGCCATCTGGGCAAAAAAACTGCACTTGTTGTCACTGCACCGCACCGCACTGCACTGCAAGGCTGGTCTGCGTCTCCCGTCCCGGCAATTTTTCTTCCAACGGACAACGGACAACGGACAACGGCTAGGCTGGGCTGGGCTGGGCGGCCCAGCATAGCATAGCATGCAATGCGGTGCAATGCAATAGCACGTCGTCGGTGGATGTGGCGTGGGGGCAGGGGTGGTCGCGTCGGGTGGGTGGAAGTATGGAAGGTTGTGGAATTGTGTAGGTTTGGAAGCCTGCCTGCCTGTGGGATTGTGTATGTGTGCTGGCGTGTGTGTGTGTGGGTGGGTGGATACCTGTCAGTCTGGATAGATGGGGGGTTTGGATCTTGAGGGGTGTGTGACTACGTGCTCGTACCTGGGGGTTTGGAGATGGGGTGTGAAGGCAGTAGCTATCCTAGTTAGTTTTGTAGGAGTTGCTTTGGTTTAGCTTAGGTTGAGGGGTAGACTGGGTGGATCGGTTGGTATATGTGTTCGCCTTCGATTCGGGATGATATTGCGCTGGGAGTGGAGTCAATTGAACTGACTTTGGTGGAAGGGAGCGAGGGTATACGGTAGGAAGAAGCTGTTTCTGGGCTTTCAAAGGGAGGGATGTGTGAGTTGAGATGTTTTTGTCAGGTGGGGGAATCTGATCGTATAGCTCATGAAAAGCGGGTACTAGCTTCTATACGAAGAATGACAGGTAACTTTTGCATTTATTGACAGGGGCAACCGATGATCGTGCTTGGACAGGCCAAGTGAGCATACACACGTAGGTACGTTGCCATGTTCTCCAGAGCGGTGAGACTGCTATATGCACGGTTGCAGAGCGTGTGTCACTTGAGGGAGATCAGCATCGACAGAAACGGACACGTCAAGTCCGTTTTGGTGACGATTTCTTGCAGGTGTTCATTTAACGTTCTGTCCGATCTAGAAATTGGATAGAACACTTTAAATTTGTAAAAGCTCTGTCGAAGGTGTGTAATCAAAGCTTGATCCCGCCGAGACAGGTGCAAACGCTATCCTTGAAGAGAGTAAATTGCAACAGCCAAAAAACCCCTCCCGTGTAGCTAATGGTGGAGAAACAAAAAAAGTAATAGCAGCAAGTTTCCCCAACTCCTTGGCTCATAAAAATCATGACTCGTTTTTTTGCTTTCCATCCCCGAAGCTAAATCATGTACAGGTTCAGTAACAGGCTAGTCGAATCCGAAGTAAAGCAAACAACCCAAATAGGTAAAAGCATAGCCCAAGCAGAAAAAAAAATTGCAGTGTTGTGCCATCAATCGATCCGTGGAGGGGTTTTGCTCTTGGAGCTATTCCTACTATGCTTCTTAGGCGAAGGGCTGAGACTCCTTTGGAATACGATCAGTAAGAGCTCATAAAAAAATTGGGTGTGGGTAACTCTTACGACTGTCTCCGCTCCCCTACCCTCCTGAAGTGATCGATTATATTCTGGATGTCTTTCCGCCCTTTGGCCGCGTCCACATCCCGCCCTCCCACGCTCATGCTGACCTTCTCCCCCTGCGGTACCTTCAAGAGCCTCTTCAGCAACAGGTGCTTCATGAAAATGCACACGAAAACTCCACAGTCGCTGCTGTTTTCCTGCTGCGGCGTGTCCGTCAAGTCCACGAAACTGAATGTCCTGCCCAGTACCAGCCCCATCTGCCGCGAAGCCTTGGCTGCCTCGGCGCGGTTCGCACTGTTTAACGAGTCGTAGTGAAATGCCACGCCGTCGACGAGCGATATGACCAGTAGCGACCAGTGCGAACCACCGCCCCCCATTTCCGGGTCGTGGTTGTCGTTTATCGGGAGGAAAATGTGCGAGATTTTGTCTAAACTTGGGAGCACACCTTTAATCATAGATGGATGATCTTGAGTTTTCATCAAGTAATAGGTTATGCTCGGCTTGAGGAGAACGATCTTGGCCCTCGGGTACAGGGGGAGATGTTCTCGCATGAGGTACTCTTCCCAAAAATCAATGATATTGTCCATCAGCCAGTCGTCTTTCAGTGTGTCTACATCTGCTTTCGTAAGCAGCACATCGTGATAGCTCAGGTATGGCGAGTTGGATCGTAACTTGACAAAGGTTAGCGACCGCGACACACAATATTGGCTGGTAAACTCTATGCGACTGCGCGACTCCACTCCCACCCTTCTCAGACACCGTAGCAATCTGTTCCACCTCTTGCATAAAATTTCGGAAGACCTGACTTACCGGAAGATCGAAGTGTCTGCTGACACGGCCATTAAACGGGTGGAAGCCATTCCCGCCGCCCATGGCGGTGGTGGCCTCTGTTGTCTGTTGGAGCCGTGGTTGCGGCGAGCGCTTTGGGGGGACGAAATTGAAGCCCAGGTAGGGATTCGGCGGCGGTTCTATAGGTTTCACTATGGCCGACGAGAAGGGCGTCGTCGAGTGAGTGAGGGAGTTGGGGAGAAGGCGGGGAATCGTGAGGAGCGCCAGCTTGACTGATGACGAACGGAATTTCCGGATTTTAGAGAAACAGCAGCAAAAAAAAACGAATGATGCGTTCTGGTGGCTTGGAGCGCTAGCGTGGTACGTGGACTAATCTTGGTGACGAATTCCTTGGAAATTCTAAGAAATGGAGTTTCTTTGAGGTCTCTTTCAACAACAATGGGGATGGAATATACAATAACGAAAGAAGGTGAGTCGTGTCGAGAGTATTATTATTGATCGTCGGTCACTGCTACATGGCTACCAGGGCGAAATTATATGGGCTCTAACAGTTTCTCGTCCTCTCGCTGCTGGCAGCGTTGGATTGGACGGAGATGGCCCCATGGATGCACGTTCCTCCAGGCCCTGTCAGCACGGCCGGCAGAGAGGGAATTGGCAAGCAAAGAGAGAGAATAAGAGCTGAGTGGAGCAAAAAATTGGGCTTCGTATGAAAGCAGAAAAAGGAAGTGCTCGCTGACCGGCCTTGCCATACCTGCCCTGATCTGCCTAGTTACCACCAGCCCTGGCCCTTGCCGCAAAGGTCCGTACGCTGACTGCAAGGATCGCAACAACTGCTGCAAGCCGCCGGCACATTTTTCAAGCCTCTGCCGCCTCCCTCGCCCCCCTTCCCGATCACCCAAGCTGTTCACGGGGGAGTTACTATGTAAAAGATGAATCAGACAGGGACAAGGCATCGAACCGGCCCAGTCAGGGCACCGGAGACCAACCAAGACTTTCCGCCCTCTGCGTCATTATTTGCTTGAAAATGGCAACTGCATCGTACAAGTCTACAAGAACTTGCATGATTGCCCAGGTGCTTTCCAGACCCTTTTTTTGCTAAAATGACCAGGCTAGTTTGATGGAACTGTCGTCGGTGTTTGGGACTAAGAATATACGGTAGTATACACCGACACCCGTACCTTTTTCTTTTATTCGTGGAAAACTCCGTGGTCCACTTCTTTCGAACTTGTGTGTGGTCCCGGGCGTTAGCTTTTACCTGCAGCTTGGAAAGTTTGAACGGACTGGCGGGCTAGACTTCCGCTAGCCATGTCTCCAAGCCAGTTTCAGCTTCGAGGGCAAGATTCGATTGGCAGGGCACCAAAGGAAAACACGTTGCTAGTGCCCTGACAGGAGCGTCCTGCAAGCCGCCATTTTTTTCCGTCGGGTCACGATAACTTTAGGCACTTCCCACCATCGCACTACTACTGTCACGCCATAGTCCATACTTATCAAGTGATCTACGGCGATCCAGTTTAAGCGACACAATTAACGCTTATTTTCGTTCTCAACAGAGGAATCTTTACGGATTACCTCGAGGGATTTCTTCTTCTCAGTCCTGTCTTCGTGCTGTGGTTGGACGCCATGATTATGCCTCTGCCTGGGGTCTGTCAGCTTTCTTAGTCAGAATACAGGGGTGCCCGTATCGGACGATCCCAGATCGGGGCGCCGAGTTCTTTGCAGTAAGCTACCAAGCAAACCTGAACACCGTACTTATCAGAAATTTTGTTGAGAATAAGCTAATTGTCTCGATGTGGAGATTAAGAGCCTAGATCAGTCTTTCCATAATTGCATTCGATATGTCCACAATATTGCATATCGCGCTTTAGGTTCGGTCCGAGCGACGCCGTTCTGTTCTATTTTATAGCGTCGCTGATCATCGGAGCTTGGACTGAGAGTGGCTTTCTTTATCCATTGGTAGCGCCTTCAACTATGTTTCCAGTACACCAATGGAGCCTAGCCATCGCAGCATACGAGGTCCTAGCTATCGAACTCTCCACTCTTCATTTCAGCAGCTCGCAATTACCTGGTGGTGGCTTTCATGGCAGATGGATTTAGAACGCAACTAGCCCAAAGGAGAAGTCTAATGACAAATAAGACTCTCGGATCATTTCCTATTGGCTTTCCATGACACTAAAAGGGGTTTTTATCGGGCCTAATGTATCACATAGACCCAATTTTACCTTTGACAGTTCCAGCCTCAAAAGCCCACCTCCGTTAAATTAGCTCACGCGAACGATTAACATGGCAATCACAGCTAACGGCCAGGTAGTTGTCTATTTTGTCACAGCTAGGAATGTTGTCGAGAAGTCGAAGCTTTATCTATGCCCACTAACCCTGCAAAACTCACGAATGTTTTCTACATGAGAGCCCCCAGCAAAGGTTAAAATCTAAATTGTTAATGTGACCTTGCAGCTGCCACGTGAGGGACGGCAGCAGCTACCTGCACCTGCACAAATTGCATGGGAGTTTATGTAGTGCAGACGGGCTATGCCCCATCCAAGAGGATCACCGGACCGCACACAGTCAGTGCAGCTGATAAATTCTCACCCGCGCTGCTCGCCTTAATTCGTGAGCTTCGACGCTTCAGCCTTCAGGTAAGGCTAGACCTGGGTAAGGATAATAAGCCGTTGTGGCCAAGCCTTTTTTTTTTATTGCTTGGGCTCCGACCTCGGCGTTTTCTTCCGCTGTTTTCCTCTCCCTTTTACTATCACTCTTCTTCACCTCGCTGAGGCTTTTCTATACATTCGATTTTATCTCTCAACGCCATCATTTGCGAACAGTGTTTTGATAATTCTTTTTCAAGGTTATAGATCAGTTTCCCTTCCGTACATAGTAGTAACGTGCTTTCCAGTGTCTTGGGCTACTTTGTAAAGTGCGAAAACCAAGCCTGGCACACTGAATGCCGCGCCGCTTGTCTCAATTCAGACACCGGGTATTCGTTCCGAAAGCTAAATATCGTACATTTGAAAGTCTCTCATCACGTAGAATTGCAATTTCTTAGTCTTTCTCCACTTGATAGACGTGTGATCGCATTACACAAAGCCCGTTCATCATTGCACCACTTAACAGCTGTGTTTCCTATGTCTCCGATCACACAATTCCATATATGTAAACCTTTCGGTCCTGCTAGGTTAACCGAGACGAATATATCCGTATTACCTTGTGCGCCCCACTTAAGGGCACGCTACCAGATGAATTTACCTAGCAAAGTAAACAGTCACGGAGCTAGTAGCCCTAGCGTACTCATCCCTTCTAATTGGCTAAACACCATTCGATATTTCTTTTTTATGTCAGAACAGGGATTGAATTCTTCTTTCCTATAGTGACCGAGGAGTATTGCTTTAGCGTATTAGCTCTCCTGAAAGGTAAACGATTGATGGAGTCGAAGACACGTGCTCGAGTACCGATAGTGGCGAGCTAAGCTGCAACGCCGCATCTAACAATGGAATCAGTACAGTCGCAAACATTGATTGGAAACTAGATTGTTCGAGAAGTTGAAAGAGCACAAAGTTCTGTGAAATTATAAAGGCTATTGCCTTTACCACTCTTTTATTGTCCTTTGTATTACTTTTTCCAGTTGTTGTCCCTCGAAAGCCCTCGAGTAACGCTTTATTCGTGACAGAACTTCTCTTTGTACATTCGTATTGAAGCTTGAAAGACAGTCGATCTTATTCTTTGTTAGACAACAACTAAACAATGACCTATGCGTAGATAATGATTTGCAATAGAAAACTACACTATAAGAGTGCAGGCTCGCACCTGGCTTGAGACTGATTCATCAGAAACCTCAAACCACTTGATCTTCAAAAAACTGGAAACAACCAAACAATCTTTCACTATCACTCAGTCTTAAAGATTTACCTAACATAGTTTCAGCCCAAACAGGTAAGCTCAAACACCGGTCACACAACAACAACCAATCATGTGTAACTTCGAGAAAACTAACTTCGGGTGCAATCACCACTACATGCACCGCATCGCGCACTGCCACTTCGCGCGGAACGACCCCTTGCACGAATGCGGCGGCGTGCAGGTGATGAAGAAGGAGCGCTGGGAGCCCAACCAGCTGTGCTACTCCTGCCGCGAGCAGCACCAGCTTCAGCCCGAGTTCCAGCAAGGAGCAAAAAGGTAATTCAACTCTCGGCTCTCAGCGACGCCCCTGAGGATGATGCGCCACAGCCAAAGTGAGTTTCGAAGGCCTACTTTCGATGGCCCGACACCGTTATCGCATCATTGACTGACAATTTTTTTTTATCTAGGGCGTGTCGCCAAAGGCTGGTGCTGGCTGCCAGTTGGCCTTTGGCGACGGCAGGCAACGGGTCCGCGCGTTCTCGTCGCGCCTGTCGTGAGTACCTACCGAGGGTTTGTGTGTTGATGGCATTGGCGTTTGACAGGCCTCATCTCGCTGGGGATGGGTGCTGGGCCCCGTCAAGTTTAGCCGCCTCGACCTACCTTGGCTTGTGGGAAACTAAGACGGATCCACGGCGAGCGATATTGACTTCCACCTCTACGTGGTGCTTGCTATGAGTAGCCTGGTCGTCGTTGGACGGCCGGGTGAAACTAAGAGGAGTCAGTGTATATAATTACCGTTTCATATAAGGTGAGATAACGATGAGATGTCCGCTGCTGATGATATATACTTTGATCTAGGATTTCACGCGGATAAATATATTCATCCTTTGGATTGAATGGAGGCTTGTATATTGTCTTACTACCTGAAGAGTACTCAAAGACATGCAAAACCCGAAACACATAATCGCTTAGTAATTCGGACATATAATGATAGAACGAAAAAGTTGGATCTACTGGAACTGGATAATAGTTCTGACTAACGGACGGGATAACCCAAGCTTCCTGAAAAATCAGGGCTGGGATCCCTATGACTACTGCATTGGAGTATTATATATCGCTAATAATATACACAGTAAATAAATATTATTAAATATCATATTTAGTGTTTTTTGCCACAAATAAATAATTTAATAAAATATATATGCGTGCGAAAATTGAAACGTTTTAATTAATTAAAATTCGACGAAAAATTTTAAAATAATTTAACCATAAATCCACGCATCGGAAAATTTTTTTTAATAATTTAAAATAAACGATAATTATATATATAATTTTGTTCGTACGAGCCTCTATTTTATTATCAATTTTTAATAAATTATTTATTTCAAAACGAATAACGCGCTTTAAAATTTATTTCGCGATTATAATAAACGTTTAAACGACTATTAAAGTCAGTTTAATATTAATTTAATTTAATATAAATATCGAATTAAATCGAATTTTTTATTATTTACGAATAATAAATTTTT
>JANIPN010357602.1:2639-14101 GCA_027478595.1 Erythroxylum anguifugum
TGACGATATGGATGCTAGTGACGATATGGATGCTAGTGACGATATGGATGCTAGTGACGATATGGATGCTAGTGACGATATGGATGCTAGTGACGGTATGGATGTGAGTGACGATATCGACCGTGACCTTGATACGGAGCTGGAGCTTCTAACTAGGATGAATGCGCTAACTATGGATATGATGCCGGAAATAGACCGATTTTATATCACCCTTCAATTCGAATTAGCAAAAGCAATGTCTCCTTGCATAATATGGATTCCAAACATTCATGATCTGGATGTGAATGAGTCGAATTACTTATCCCTCGGTCTATTAGTGAACTATCTCTCCAGGGATTGTGAAAGATGTTCCACTAGAAATATTCTTGTTTTTGCTTCGACTCATATTCCCCAAAAAGTGGATCCCGCTCTAATAGCTCCGAATAAATTAAATACATGCATTAAGATACGAAGGCTTCTTATTCCACAACAACGAAAGTACTTTTTCACTCTTTCCTATACTAGGGGATTTCACTTGGAAAAGAAAATGTTCCATACTAATGGATTCGGGTCCATAACCATGGGTTCCAATGTACGAGATCTTGTAGCACTTACCAATGAGGCCCTATCGATTAGTATTACACAGAAGAAATCAATTATAGACACTAATATAATTAGATCTGCTCTTCATAGACAAACTTGGGATTTGCGATCCCAGGTAAGATCGATTCAGGATCATGGGATCCTTTTCTATCAGATAGGAAGGGCTGTTGCACAAAATGTATTTCTAAGTAATTGCCCCATAGATCCTATATCTATCTATATGAAGAAGAAATCATGTAACGAAGGGGATTCTTATTTGTACAAATGGTACTTCGAACTTGGAACGAGCCTGAAGAAATTAACGATACTTCTTTATCTTTTGAGTTGTTCTGCCGGATCGGTTGCTCAAGACCTTTGGTCTCTACCCGGACCCGATGAAAAAAATGGGATCACTTATTATGGACTTGTTGAGAATGATTCTGATCTAGTTCATGGCCTATTAGAAGTAGAAGGCGCTCTGGTGGGATCCTCACGGACAGAAAAAGATTGCAGTCGATTTGATAATGATCGAGTGACATTGCTTCTTCGGCCCGAACCAAGGAGTCCCTTAGATATGATGCAAAATGGATCTTGTTCTATCCTTGATCAGAGATTTCTGTATGAAAAATACGAATCGGAGTTTGAAGAAGGGGAAGGAGAAGGAGTCCTCGACCCGCAACAGATAGAGGAGGATTTATTCAATCACATAGTTTGGGCTCCTAGAATATGGCGCCCTTGGGGCTTTCTATTTGATTGTATCGAAAGGCCCAATGAATTGGGATTTCCCTATTGGGCCAGGTCATTTCGGTGCAAGCGGATCATTTATGATGAAGAGGATGAGCTTCAAGAGAATGATTCGGAGTTCTTGCAGAGTGGAACCATGCAGTACCAGATACGAGATAGATTGTCCAAAGAACAAGGCTTTTTTCGAATAAGCCAATTTATTTGGGACCCTGCAGATCCCCTCTTTTTCCTATTCAAAGATCAGCCCTTTGTCTCTGTGTTTTCACATCGAGAATTCTTTGCAGATGAAGAGATGTCAAAGGGGCTTCTTACTTCCCAAACAGATCCTCCTACATCTATATATAAACGCTGGTTTATCAAGAATACGCAAGAAAAGCACTTCGAATTGTTGATTCATCGCCAGAGATGGCTTAGAACCAATAGTTCATTATCTAATGTATTTTTCCGTTCTAATACTCTATCCGAGAGTTATCAGTATTTATCAAATCTGTTCCTATCTAACGGAACGCTATTGGATCAAATGACAAAGGCATTGTTGAGAAAAAGATGGCTTTTCCCGGATGAAATGAAAATTGGATTCATGTAATAGGAGAAAGGTTTCCCATTCCTTAGCCTGAAAGATATGTGGCCATGAAATAGAGGGATTAAGTGGAACAGAATTCACTGGAGTTTAAACCTAAATTTGAACTACTCAATTTGGACTTAATAATCTTCAAATCGAACTAGATTGATCAAATTGTAGATTAAGGGTCCGTTTAGTTCAACTTTTGGAGATTCCAAAATTACTTTTTTTTACCGCAAAAGTTATTTTCGAAAAAAATAGGTGTTTGATTGCAAACTTCAAAAGCTTTTTTGAATTAGATATAACTTTTGAAAAAGCTAAAATACAGCTTTTAGAAATATCTTAATGACTCAATTGTATCTTTAAATGGTTATCTGATGATCTGTTACCAATTAATTTCATAAATCTTATCTACAAAGATGCTGTTCTTGTAGCCTTTAAGGTTTTATTTTCAGTTTTCCTGAATATTGAAACGGTACCGTTTAGCCATAGAAGTTGACTAGGACAAAAAGTAGAGTCCAACGTGACAAACTTCGTACGATAAAGTAGTAGGACCGGCGATAAGGACATAAATCGTACGGCTTTGACTTCTTATCAATAAGTTTGAGCAAAGAGCCAAAGACCAATCCGTTGATAGTAACTCGGTCTCCTGCAAAGCCCTGTTTTCCATGTAAACAGAGCTGCTTCGATGAAGTTTCACGCACACGTTATTGTTAAATCAATGTCAGAAGGAAACAGAGTCGGATGTTTCCTGCTAATCTGTTAATCCAATGACAGAGAAGTGGTTGGTCATTGGTGTTCCTATGTTTATCATTACCCCTTAGTAAAATTTCGAGTTTAAGATATAAGGTCATTTGGATTTTTGGACATACATCAACAGTTCTGAGATGCATTAGTTTCGTGTGTAAGTGGGAAGCAAACCAAAAAGACCTGATTGGACGTTAACACAAGTCAAAGGGTGGCCACAGAAACAGAACCAGCGCTTTCTATACCATAATTAGTGACCTTTTGGTCTCTCTTAACGAACAACTTTTTCTGTACCAGTTTGGACAATATGATCACCTCAAAGGACATGAACCGGAATGCGATTCTCGGGTCCTCTTGTCATAGGATTGCGAGCCGTTTATTGCTCTTTTTGTGTCTGTTTGTTCAGTCCTATTCAGCTTATGAACTGATACAGTCGAACACTTTCACTGTTTCGAGCTTTAGATACCCCCAGACGGAGGTCGGGCCTTTTGATTTGAGTTACATTAGAGGTGTGTCTAAAAGCCAATGACATGGACGTTCTCACTCCCATCTGATTGATTCAATCTTTTGATTTCGATAATCTCTTGAGAGTTTCTTGCTTTATTAATGGTGGTTTGGCTCTTTACCATCGTTTTTATCGACCCTTGTCTGTGTGTTTTTCAGTTGATCTACCTCCGTGGTTCTCTTCGGTGTCTGTAGCAATAGAGTCGGACGTGGAACTTGTGAGTATTAGTTCGATAATGTTTATGGTACGTGTAAACTGCATAATCTCTGAGTTCTTGTTTAGATTTTTGTCATAGTACCTTTGACTATGTTGAGTTGAAGATTGAGATTCTGCTTCTTTGATGAATTATGTCTATCCAATTGAGTCATTAGTTCAGGTATTGCTCTGCCTTGCTTTTAAGTAAGCTGATGCTCAGATTTTGACAGGATTGGAAGAGCATATCAGAGGTTCCGAAAAGCCAGCTACGAGTTATCTGCTTCAGATATGGCAGCCCTCCAATACCAGAAGTCTTAACAGTTCTCTTATACAGTTAGGTACGACAGACAGGAAGAGAATTGATAAGAGAGTATATCTGGTGATAATAGTTCACATAAATAAGAGACAATTGAATCTTTATCGCGCAGTGGTTAACCTGATATTATAGAGCCTGGAACTCCAAACCTATTCTTTGTGTGGAATTTCTTTGTTTTGTCTTAAAGGTGCTCTTTTTTGTGTGTGCCAGATGAGAGTGTTATTCAGTTATGTTCTGCAACATGATTTTATTTATAGCCTCCATATTTTTGCAGCATTCGGTCCCTTTTCGAAAGGATCGGTTCGAGAAATTCAAGATCCTGAGAATGTTCACTGCTATCCAATGCAGAGAAATATCACCTTGAATTTAACAAATGAACAGGTTTGGCATCAATGTTTCCGTTTGTGAGAAATGAAATTTTACGAGAGTGTAGTTTAAATAGTTGATTTCTTGTGTGCAAAGAAAGTGTATTCCTTTCTTGTTAGAACTATTTTTTCTTGTCAGCAAGAGTTGAACTTAACCAGGTTCTTGTTCAGATACCTCCAGGAGTTTGGTATCTGGGTCTTTTCAATGGCATTGGACCAACGGGGACACAATCAAAGATGGTATGCTTATTTCAGACTTCTAATTGAGTGTCTTGTCATGTTCCATCTTTTCTATTTAACCAAATTGAGTAAGAATTTAGACCTTTTTTAGTGATGTAGACAAACAACTATTGTATTTAAGTAGCAACAATTCCTCACTTGAAGAATGTTGAATCGAAGGTGTATAATAATGGATGATTTGCAGGCTAAAGTTGATATTTGACTGTTGTTCTTGACGAGAATGAAGACCATTTTTTTATTTCCAATTACGGTAAAGGTGGATATAAAGAAGTTTCCTGTGTAATTATGCTTAGAATTTGGGCAGATTTTGGGAATTTCTGAAATCCTTGGTCGAGGCTGACGTGGAAAACTAATAGTCATGGTTTTTGATACATGAGCAAATACTTGATAATCTACCCTTGCTTTCTTTCCTCTCTTCAGTAAACAGTTATTCCTTAGATGTTGCTATGAACATGGCAGTTCTTCAATGGTAGTAATTAGTGTGAAAATGCAGATTGTCCGCAGTCCAGCATACTCGTTTAGTGCTAATATCGACGTGGAAGGATGTACAACCTCCACTTTTTGGGGCCAGTATTGCAACCTGACAATATACCAACTTTCATGTTCTCAACCTGATAGCAACAATCTTGCAGATAATACACCCAATGCTAATCTCCAAATAACTGAAACTCAGGTTTCTTGCAAAACTTCTGAGGCATTCTGCCATGAAGAAAATGAACCAAGAGTCTATTCATTGGAAGTGGTTGATACAGTAGAACAATTAACAATTGCTGCAACAAATGTTAGATTCAGTCCACCACCCTCAAATAGCAGTTTTGATGCTAGCAACTATAGTTTGATGTATTTTGTGCGGCACAGTGCTATGCCTTCGAGGGCACTCCATGATTATTCCGGTGACCTCAACAAATCTCCTTTGGTTCTTCACTCTCCAAAGCTTGGTCGCTGGTTTGTGTCTGTTTTACCAACAAATCTCTCAAAAGAAACTGGGGGGACTCAAAATGCTGAAACTAGAGTTTGCTATTCTATTAAGTGGCAAATGCTCGATTGTCCAGTTGGAAAGGCTAGGCTGAATTGTACCTCTTTAAGACACACGCTCCAGGTAACATTGTCAGAGAACATGAGTTCTCATTTTGTTTTGAAGATTCAAATCTGGACTATCCTTTGGCTTATTTTCTGTAATTCCGATAGATATGTTCATTATGCCAAAGACTAAGATTTTAATCAGCTTACCTTCGATACTGCATTTCTTCCACACACAAATATTACTGATGTGAATCATGACTGGTCATCTGCAGACAAATCTTTGGACGGACAACTCACCCTTTGAATCCTATTATCTTCCAGTCAGTGAGAAAGTATCCATGGATTCTACCAATTTTCTTCTGGAGCCCCTGTCAAACCATACCTTGTATGGTGGCAAACCAGATGATTCATGGACTTATTTTGTCCTGAACATTCCTCAGGGAGCAGCTGGAAGAAACATACACATCCACCTAACATCCAACACAAAGCTTAAGTATGAAATATATGCTAGATTTGGTGGATTGCCATCTCTCTACAACTGGGACTATTATTATGCAAACAGCAGTGGAAACAGTGATGGTTCTATGTTTTTCTTATTGTACGATTCAAGCGAACAGGAAGTTGATTTCTATATCCTGTATGTTAAAGATGGACCTTGGGTTTTCGGATTAAGAAGTTTAAACGCCACAAACAGGACCTCCTTTGGTGAGACTGTCATGTCTGTTTCAGTTGAGAGGTGCCCTAAAAGTTGCTCCTATCATGGTTATTGCGAAGACGCATTTGACGCCAGTGGACTCACGGTTTACAGGTTCAGTATTCTCAATCTCATAACACATGGGTGCTAAATTTTTGATGCCAACGTGCATAAGTCAGGCTGCATGGATTATTAAATTCCTAAATCCTGTGTCCATGCTATGTTTTCTTCCTCAGCTTTTGTTCCTGTGACGAAACCCATGGAGGCTTTGATTGTAACATTGAAATTATATCCCCCAATGGTATGTATGTTTTTCCATTTTTATCTTTTTACGCCAAAGATCCTGTTTTTTCCTGAAGTGTAAATTATGGAGAGAACTTGAAATCTGTGCAAGAGAGATTTCAGACAAAGTCAGGGAGGCCATGTCGCGAAAATTTTATTGAACATCTAATGTCTCTTGTTTTGGTTTAGTGAGGCATTTTTCTCGCTGACACAGGCTTGTCCTTGTTCATTCTAATAAAGATCTAATTTTGGTAAAACTGTACATAAACCTGGCAAGTTTTTGATTTTTGGTATGGATTTTGCTTCCTGTTAGAATCGTCTGTAACTAAAATTGGAAGTTGAAAGTTGAAAGAGGTGATCTTTGATTAATTAGAAAGCTGCAATTTGATGTAGAGCACATATGGCAATCAATTGCACTCATTGCATCAAATGCTGCAGCTATCCTTCCAGCGTATTGGTCTTTCCGGAAAAAGGTGAACGTCTTTATTCTATTCTTTGCTTAGTTGCTAACTCTTCAGAGTACTTAACTGTAGCACTTAAAGATGATGATACCTGAGCTGAATGTGCTTGCCTTTCTTAATCTAGTTCCATAATAGAACAGATTTAGCAGATAACCAAGTGTAAGGGTAATTTTTGTTTCAATACCACAAAAGATTCCTCATTTTATGCCAACTTTTGGATCACAGAGAGATTTTGATCTTGCGTTTTGGTCGAGTTATACTTGTTGGATCCGTAAACATTTAAAGATATCTGTTGGTAACCATTCTCTAATGTATGTTGGTTCTGTGCAGGCATATGCAGAATCGGTGCTTTTCACATCTAGTGGCATTTCAAGTGGATTATATCATGCATGCGATGTAGGCACATGGTGTGCATTATCGTTTGGTGTTTTACAAGTATGATTCTGAGCTTAGTGATATTATATGTCAGATACTGTTTAAGATGAAAACTTTGCATTTTTCTAGCATAGTCTTGCAGTATCGATTGATTCTTATATCTTGTTCCTTTTATTCCTTTACTGGTTTTGAAACGTTCTGATTTGTTGAAAAACTGTTTCAGTTCATGGATTTTTGGCTCTCTTTCATGGCTGTAGTGTGCACTTTTGTGTACTTGGCTACTATCAGCGAAACGTCTAAAAGGACTATTCACACAGCTGTTGCGATCCTTACGGCACTTATGGCCATAACCAACGCAACTAGGTAGTTTCAACTTTAAAATGTTATATGAATTTCGTTCGTTCAGAAGGGACTTTGAGTTTAACCATGACAATGGCTGCAGGTCTTCTAACATTATTCTTGTTATAGCAATTGGGGCAATTGGTCTTCTTGTTGGATTACTGATAGAATTCTTCACCAATTCGAGTTCGCTTCGGGAATTACGTATTAGTATGCCCAACAGGTGAGTGTGCCTACTGCAGAAACATACAACATTTAGATGCTGTCAATTTGCAGAGGCATAGATATACTGAATCAGTAGTTCATTGCATAGTCTGTTCTGAAAAGTAACAAAGTTCATTTCCTATTACAGATGGGATAATGTGAAAAGTTGTATGAAGAATTTAGTCCAGAAAATATTGAGAAGATTCAGACGGGGGTTTGTACTTCTGGGACTTATTGCATTGGCCATGGCAGCAATAAGCTGGAATCTAGAGACCAGTGAAAGCTACTGGATTTGGCACAGGTGCTATGAACGAACTGATTTCCTCCTTTTGCTCTTATGTTTCTTTTCTGACATGAAGTTTTTCTTGTAATGATGGTTTCCAGTTTATGGCATGTGTCCATATATTCATCTTCCTTCTTCTTCCTTTGTTCAAAAGTGGACACTGAAGATACTGATCGTGAAAGACAATTAGACAGCAATATCAGCTAACGCAGCAGGATTCACCTTCATGAACGGAAAAGGAGACTAAAAGATGGAGAAATTTTCCAGAATAAGCTCTGAGATCCTGCAGCAAGACATGATGAAAGAATTGAGTGGGCTTTGTCTCTTTTCGTGGCACTATATACGGTCTTGTCTTAGATTGTGCTAAGTCTCCTCAAACACCGTTTACCATAGGGAGATATTGATGGAAGTTTGTATAGTAAAAAATATAGAAAAATAGTCAAAAAAATAGACTAGAAAAGAAATAGAAGTAGACTACAAAAAGTAATAGACTAAATTTGCTTGTTTTATTGACATACTTCAAGACGAAAAATAACAAGCCTATAAATAGGCTCTACATCACAACAAATCATCTGAAAAGGTGCAGAAAAATAATAGATATAATTTAAACTAACAAATTGAAAATAGAGGAGCAGATTTTGAAATTTATTCAACAATTAAAAAATCCTAACTAACTTTGAATCATTCTTTCCAATATTCTCCCTTAATTCAAAGTTGCAGAAAATTCAAATTCTATGGAGCACATCTCTCCAGATTTCTTATTTGTGAAGCACATCTCTTCACTGTTTGAAGCACTTCTCGTCATCTTTCCATTGTTGAGCACTTCTCTAAACTATTTAAAAAAAAAGTTTCTTCTTTAGTCACATCAACAAAATTTGCATGTTCTTCTTTTTTAAATTTGCAATTCTTTCGCAGATGACCCAATCTTTTGCACTTATAACAATGAGGCTTTCCTTTGTGCCAACAATATTCCTCTTCATGACCAGGCTTCTTGCAATGGTTACACTGAGGAATTTTTCCTTTTCCCTTTGCAACTTTAGTCAAATAAGCTCCTTCGACTATCTGTTCAATTCCGTCTTTTCTTATAGCTCTTCTTTGCTCCTGAGCCTGCAAAGCATTAATCAATTCTAGTAAAGTTATTTGACTGATGTCTCTTGAATCTTCAAGAGATTAAATTTTAGGCTTAAATCTTTCAGGCAAACTTATAAGCATTTTCTCTACAATATTGCTATCAGGTAAATCTTCTCCCAGCAGTCGAATTTTGTTCACCACATTTATCAGCCGATTAGAATATTCTTGCATAGTCTCCTTTTGTTTCATGCTCAAAGTCTCAAAATCTCTTCTGAGATTTAAGATCTGCATCCTTCTTGTTCTTTCATTGCCTTGATATAATTTTTTCAGCATATCCCAAGCTTCCTTAGCTGTTTCACAAGTCATTATTCTTGTGAAAATTACTTCTGAGACAGCAGAATGAATTATAGATAAAACTTTTAGAGCTTTTGCTTCTTCTTCTTCATGAGTCCTTATCTGATTAAGTGTTGGATTATTTCTCAGAGGTGGTAATTCTCTTTCATTTTCTACCCACTATCACAAGCTAAGACCTTTTAAATGAGCTTTCATCTTAACAGTCCATACTAGATAATTTTCACCATTGAAACTTGGAGGTGACATAATTGTTGAATTGCTAGCGGCCATAGGAACTTTATGTTTGTATTTTCTCACTCAATCTCACAGTCCCTTAAGGATTTAAAACTCTGATACCACTATTAGGTTTTTCAAGAAAAGAAGATGAATAAGATGGGATAAGATAAATATTAAAGAATACGTAACACTCCCATGCTTTTATTATTAAACTTAGTTGCCTTATATAGAAAAAATACAAAAAACTAAAATAGATATTTCAGCCAACAAATCTGGCTTATAACATAAGATTAAAGATAAGCTAAGGCCTATTCTATAGGAATTTAAACAACTCTAAAATTTTGAATTAATTCTCAACATTCCTGTTGTTCGAGATCATTGGTGTCAGTCGAGTTTGAAGATTTACGTTAATCACACGATGCCAACGGAAGCCTATAACTCTCACTTCTTAGGATCCTTGACAAAATTTTGATAGACAGAGAACTCCTGACTGAAATGCTTTAGAAGCCGACGTTGTTTCTCCATTTCAAGTGCATGAAAGATTTAAGCAGCAAAGAAAGTGGTGCCCTTTTTCATATAAATAAGGTGGGATTGACCCATTAAAACTTAATGGTTTCTGTTCAGCGAGATAGGATATTCATGGTAATGACCAAACTTCGAAATTGTTGATGTCAGTTCAGAAGAAAAAAAAGATCTAATATCAATAAGACAATATATGAATCTGTAAAATGTATGTTGAGCTTTCAGGAACATACATGAGTGTTAACAAATGAAAAATGGATCACTTCCTTTCTTCTTTTTTCTTCTGTAGGCTACAAATTCCTAATAAGACCCCTTTCACCTTAAATCCTAAAACAACCTCAGTATCAATGAACTAAAATGAATTAGTGAGCCTATGCCACACAACTGTGGCTAAGTGAATGATTCAGTGACTACATTTCAAAGCCTCTGGGGCTAGGAAATCAAGAGACCTTCTTAATCAAGATATGCAACATCGAAAAGAAATTCACAGCTTAGGCTATTAGCCAAAGTTCCTATCCTTTAGTCTTAATGTAGAACCTAAGAGTAGCTTTCCTTTGTATTTCTCTGGTTTCCTCTTAAGATTAGTAACTCTTTTCATTGATTGCCATAAAAATTCTACGTAAGCTAGCTCTTTAATCATGCCTTTTATTATACCTTGTGCAATTCAAATTCTCAATCTTTAGTTCCTTTTTAAATTATTAATAGGGTTTTTTAATTTCTTTTCCATTTTCAATTTAATTATCTTTTTGTTAAATTAGTGACCCAAATTCTTCCGCATTAACCTAAATCAGTAAATTTGTGGTTACAAATGTTGGCTTATTTACTAAGAAATCTAAAGTCAAATTTCTCAAGCCAAGTATTTAATGCTCAAATCAATGCAAAGTTTTTGCAATGTTTTTTAGTGGGCAACGCAACCATTTATGCCAACTTTGAAGACAAATTGTTTTATGGTGCCAAGCAATGCCGATTTTGGCAATTATAAATACATCTTGAGCCTCTCTATTTTTATGTAGAAACACTCAACAATTTGAGATTTTATTTTCACTAATATTAGCTCAAATTTGTATTCATATTTATTTTAAGAGAGACTTATTTTTTTGAGATTATACACAAAATTTATATCCTCGTAGCATCCCATGTTAAGTCAAAATGACTTCACGTCTAACAATTTTGGTGAAAATCAAATAATAATAATATTAGAAATTGATAAACCGTTTTGATCAGCAGGAAGAAACAAAGACGGAAGAAAAAGTAAGACGGAAACAAAAGTAAGACGGAAACAAAAGTGAGATGGAAGCAAAAGTAAGACGGAAGCAAAAGTGAGATGGAAGCAAAAGTGAGACGGAAGCAAAAGTAAGACGGAAGCAAAATTAAGACGGAACCAAAACTAAGACGGAACCAAA
>JANIPN010358008.1:0-34226 GCA_027478595.1 Erythroxylum anguifugum
CCCCTTCCCCCTCCCCATCCCCATCTCCATTCTCCCACCGCCTCGGCGTCCCAAGCGGCGACATCCTCACACCCCGCAAATACTTCTCAATCAACCCCTCCCCAAACCCCTCACGATCTTTCGCGTTCAGGAACCGCCACCGCGTCGTCTGCTCCCACGCGAAGCCCAGGCAGTCGGGTCCCAGCACCCAGTCCCAGGGCGTCGACGGGTCGCCCAGCTGCTCGGCCAGCGAGAGGAGCTCGTAGGAGTAGCCGCGTTGCAGGTGCAGCGAGGATTTGAGGGCTGATAGGGGTCGTCTGGAGAGTATGGGCGGGAGGCCAGTGCAGATGAGGCGCTTTATTATGGCGCCCAGCGCCAAGAGGTCTTCGCTGCCGTCGTCGGGCTGGGGTGTGCTGTTGCTGTTTTCGTCGGCAGCGGCGTCTTTGCTGTTGTTGGTGTCGTCGTTTGCTTGAGTGGTAGCAGCAGCGGCGGCGGTAGTAGTAGCGGTAGTAGTAGGAGTAGTGTTCTCGTTTTGCTCAAAGCCGCCCGTGGCGCCGGTGCCGCCGGTCGAGGCGTACTCGGCCGGGTCGTCGGCGCGGTTGGCGAACGCGAAGTCCTTCAGGACGATCTGCGGGAGGGCAGTGTTCGAGTACTCGTCGCCCATCGCCCAGCTGTCGAACGAGTTTCCGTCGGCATCGTTCAACGCCGCCTTGTTGGCATCGGCAGACAGGTCGGGGGCCTTCTGGAATCGCTGGACGGCGGCGGCACGGATGGCGGTGGAGGATGCAGCCTTTCGCTTGGGTTTCTTTTGCTGCTGCTGCTGCTGCTGCTGCTGCTTTTGCTGGGACGCGGATGGAAGGTAGAGGAGGATGTTTGAGGCGTTGAAGTTTCGATGGGTTATTGGGACCCAGGCCTTGGAACGAGACGTGCTGAGGTCCCAGCGTCCGGTGCGGAGGAATTCCAATGCCCGGCAGAGTTGGACGACTGTGCTTGAGGTTAATCGAGTTAACCTTTTGAGGTGTGATAGGGAACGGTGTTTCGTATCGTAAAGCCTATTGCCATGTCTGTGCAATATAAAGAAAAAGAAACACTTACTAACATGCCAGATGAAAATCTCAGGTAGAAAGCCCAATGACTGACCCGGGGTGAAGTTGGCGATTCCATTTCGAATCCTACGTCGCTCCTCCTTTCCAACGGCCTCTGCATAGATAATCAAATCACTCAAGGTCACGCTATCAGCCTTTTTCATCAGAGCAACCCAAACCTGATCATTAATTTTCTCAGCCTTGACTAGCTCTTGAAGAAATGGTAGCTTAGGAAATGGATTTTCCGGTGCAATATTGGAAAACCTGAGCTCTTGGGGAATACCCGTGACGAATTTGCCATTAGAGGCTCTGGAAACAAGCCGCTTGCGCACGAATTCTTCACCATCATGTGGGGAGATGACGACTGATTCTTTAGCTGGGTTCCTCGGGGTATCCCGATGTTCTTTGAGCAACATGCCGCCATCGTCCTTGCACGGTTGATGGAAACGGATAGTCCGGAAAGTAGTGGCCATTGCGAAGATGATTAGGCCTGAAGTTGGTTGGAAAGAGTGTAGAAAGCTAGGGGGATGGCACATTAATACATACGAAGATGATAGAAAAAGAGCAAAGCGGTCACCATTTACAAGGAATGTAGCTGGGACTATATCCGGCGATATAGGCAACAAAGAAGCTCATCGGCTAAGGATGGCTTTGCTCGATTCAGCAGGACTGCCAGGAAATAGCGAACAAAAAAACTTTCGTGATTCTTCAGATAAAGGAGAACGCGTTAATTACAGGCAAGTGGCGCGCTGACTTATGATGCAAGCCGCCTGAACGAAGAGGAGAATTGTATTACCATGCTTTACCCCCGGATTCAATTTCATGCATCAAGACTTTTGCTTTCATTCACCTCTTTAAACCAACACCCTCGCTCAAACACTCAAGTAGATTCTCCGTAACGATACCTTGGTTGACAAGGTGTTTGGCAAGGCCCTTAATAACCTCGATTTGCTCCTCGCCACTGAGGCCTTGGATTGCATCTTCGATAACACCACCGACACTGGTTTTGTAGACTGCAATAAAACTCTGGTAGTACATGAATGCGAAGAATCCCATGATGAATTGGCAATCCATCCTGTCTGTGATACCGCCGTGACCGGGAATGGATTCTCCGAAGTCTTTAATTTTGAACGACCTTTTGAGCCCAGAAGCGAAGAAGCCCCCGAACGGCGCAATGAGGGACGCAAACGTAGCAAACATGAACATGTGAAGTTGAATCGGCCGGATTTGGAAAGTCTGCGTGGAATTCCACAAATCGACGTTGTACGTGCGCGGAACGAAGACCGGATTTGGAGTGCACTGCAACCCAGTGAAAATATTCGCTCCCAGATCCTGGAAATTTAAAATTAGCCTGTTTCAGAACTAAGTGGGAGTACTTACGTTCACGGGGCAGATAAAATATGTATACTGCACGAGTAGCTGGGTGAACAGGATGCCAAAAATGACTGTGAAGATCCACGCGCCAACAAATCCTTCGACGGTTTTCTTTGGAGAGATCTTAATGAGCTGCGTACGGCCAAACGTAATGCCACAGATATATGCAAAGATGTCATTAGTGATGACAAGAGACGCTGGCAAAAAGAACCAAAATAAACCCTCGAAGATATTGTTCATAATAAAATGAGCTTGACCCAGAATAAAATAAAGGGCCATGTGTGTCCACGCAAACTGGGTGAACTGGAATCTGTAGTGTCCTTTCTCCAGAGAACCGACGAAAAATACGAAACCTTGGTACTGTTAGAAATAAGATCGTGTGAGGATTCCCAAAAGAAGCGTACCCATAACGTATAGCATGAATCCAATGAAGCGGTGGTGAGTCGCAAACGGTAGCAACACCTTATCAACCAATACAATGTGCTTGAAATAATATATCACACTCTCTCCATAGAGATAGTACATTGTTATTCCCAGAAAATACCAATTCAGAGACCTAGTGAACCCCAAGTTTTTAGCTTTGCTAGGAACACTAGCAATAGCTATAACCTCTTTGAACGACATGATTTGTATAGCCGTCACGAGCATTATGACGTATATATGCCCTGAAAAGAGCGCGAAGAAGAAGCCGAAGAACATAATAAATGTCCATATCGTTCGAGTGATGAAGGTCTGCTTCTTCTGCTCATACACGTTCTCTGGCTTCTGTTCATTCTGGTCCTATAACATCTGTTAGACGTCGGTGTCTCGGGAAATGCGAGAGATCGGCTGCAAACGCCTTACAGTTTCGGTTTTCCCATTTGCTTCGCTCCTCAAAGGGCTTCCGGGCTGAGAGTTGAGATCTTGCTCGGAGTTGGTCAGAGACGGTCGGTTCTCTTGAGAGTTGCTGCCTCTGTGCTCTTTGTGGTTGAACTGAACGCTTCTACGCGACTTGGCCATCCTCAAGGCACGGTACGGGTTAGCGGGCTCGACGGAGCTCGCTACACAGGTGATTCAATATGCTTCGATCGCTTCACGCGGATGGCATCGGGTTGTGCGCTTTGTGTGCGCCTCATACAGTGCTGGGTGGGCAGAAAAGATAATTTTGAGGGATGGGCCGCTCGACAGTGGCACCCCTGTGGGCAAATATTATTAAATAGGCAGTGACAGGCTGAGGTTAGGTGGAAGTAGCTGGCAGCTTAGAGTCTTACAGTAGACCTAGCGAGCTTTTGCTTGGGAAACTTGGTTTGGGCGTGGCCGCGTCGATCTCTTCGTCATCCAACTAAACAGTCGCCAAGGCCATATTGCTTGGCAAAAAGCATGTGCGCGGCTCCTGGTGTCCCGCCAAAACGAAACAATGAACAAACAACTCAAAGTCATCGGATCCACTTCAGCCTCCACCTAGAACCGCATCTTTTGAGGCCCTCGCGCGCAGCAGCAGTACCGCATGACGCGCCAATGAAGCCCAACGACGTATGGCATGGCAGCTCCTGATCAGGACGATGACTTCCTGGACGATGATTTTGACATTGACGGCGACGAGTTCTTAGAGCTCCAGCGCGAAGCTTTGAAGGCGACGCAAAACCCAAAGCCCGCCACTGCGCTCCCTCCACCCAACAGGCCGGTCGGTGCCTTAAAGCAGCCAACTGGACCAAAGGGCCAGGCTCTCGCGGGCGAGCGGTCGTTTAACTCGGATCGTACTCTCGATCAATCGTCTGATTATGGAGACTTCGACGAAGAGGTTCTTGATGGCGGGGTGGTGAATGCGCCCGCCGCGGCGGCAGTTGAGGCGGAGCAAGTGCAGAGAACAAGTTATATTCCAAGCGAAGCTACTCAGCGGGAGCAGTGGAGGCAGCATCGGTACGCTGCCCCTTCAAAAGGGCCTCAAGCTCCGCAGGCTGGGCCTGGCGCGGGCGCCAGTTTACCACACCGGGGCACGACTGAGCTACTTTCTGCAAACAATTCGAACAAGCAAGCAGGTAACCACAGAACTGCGATCCAGGACTTACCAAGTGACTTCAAATCTGACGGCGGGGGGTCCACTATAGACTCTAGACTTCAACAGGTACGACATTCCATAGTCTATTAGATCGATAACCAACTCACGGTTGCAGTTGTTGAACGAGAAGCGACTTTGGGAAGAGGAACGCAGTAAGCTTCTAGAAGATGTGAAGTCTGCACAAGACCAGCTGCTCGGAAAGAATGGCGAGATATCTATACTCAGGTCCAATCATACTAGAAAAGACAAAGAGCAAGAGAGAATCATCGGCGACCTCAAGAGACAGCAAACCGAACGAGAAGACCGTTACAAACGAGAGCTTGAGCTGGCTCAAAAAGAAAAGGAATCTTTAGCTACCCATAACAAGTTTCTGGATCACGAGATGAACGATACCAGCTGGCCTACTAAAAAGTCGAAGACCAAGGGTAATAACGGCTCGGCTATGACTCCGAGAAAACAGCGAACGGCCAATTTGGGTGACGGGTTCAACGACGATGAAATGGTGGTTAGTCCCAGTAAATCTGCCGGGAAGCCCAAAGCATCGACACCTAAGCAGGGCGCGAAGAGGAAGCGAGAGATATTCAATGATAGCCCAGGGCCTCCGCTTCAAGTTAGTCCAAATGTCGAAGAGGTCTTCCAGAGCGCCTCAAACATATTGCAAGTCCAAAACATGAACAATGGCCCAAACTTAGATGATGATGCCCGATTTAAATTTCTTCAGTTACTGCTTGGTCACCGCATACAACCAGGTGTGAAAAGGACGTTTGAAGTCTTCACTGCTTTCTCTCTCCCATCCAACCCGGAAACGACTCTTGCCACAATTTTCATGGATCAACTGACACAGAATAGCGCCAAACGAAACATCGTAGATTATCCGGCCTCCGTTGGGTCCATAGTTCTGTCTATGTGGTCTGACTGTTTAGATGAACAATACTACTTACCAACTCGATACTTGATCGATTTAATGAAGTTCATTTTGCTCAACGGCTCGATTGCGACGGTGAACCAGCTAGTCAACGACCTTACCAGGATTACGCAGCTGACCGCGGATGTCAATGTCATACCTCGCTTCAAATCACTCACAAAAAACAATCGTGCCAATGCCCAAGAAACTCCTATAGTCGAGCCCAGCGGAGATGTCGATGTCTATGAATGCTTGCAGCTACTACATCTTACGGCAACGATGTGTGCTGCGGACCCTAATCTGGTCAAGCATTTTTGGCGCTCGATGAGATTCGATTTTATATCCATGCTATTGAGAGCAAGTCAGCACGTCGACGACATAGTCATGACAGTTAAACTTCTGGAACCATGTGTCCAAGACGACCAGTTGGGAACCATACGGCCCCCAGATCCTTCGGCAAATCTCACCTCTGAGCAGCATATCATAGATAGGCTTACATCGATGCTGATAGAGCCGCTTCGACCTCTTCCGGACACAGACCTGTATGATCCAGTTGAAGTCGTTAAGATGCGACTGGAGATTCTCCTCCTTTTGATGCAAGTCTGCGACAACAAACTAAGTGGTCGGGCTTTCGCACTTCACCCGCAAGCCCTTGGCAGGGTAGTGAGGGCAATGAACGATGAACTCACCTCCTTGTATGTTAGTCTCTCGGGTGAAGAACAGCGTTCTGAGGTGGTCAATCAAGCTTGTCGAATTGTATTCTATGTTACTAGTAAGTACGAATCGGAGATAGACCTACAGGAGAAACTACGCTCTCAGCCAGGCGGGGTAAATAAGTACCTTATCTCTCTTTCACGGCTGGCATTCAGCGATGCCATATTCTTCGAAAGGGGGATCGAGGAAGATGTTTTTGATTACGCGCATCAGATGCTGGAGGATTTTGTTACACCGGAAGAGGGCGAATCTCTTCGGAAGGCGTTTGTGAGGGATGACATGTAAATGACACATTGCATAGCGTGGCGCTGTTGGGTTTTTTCTTGGTGGTTATTCATATACCTTGATGACTCTCGAAATGAAGACAAGATTACAATTTGAAACAACACGGCGAGTCTGTGCAAAATTCCCCAACATTACCCTTATACAAATAATATTGTATGTCACCAGATCCACCTAGTTCTTCGAGTTGTGAATTATTATATCATGCATACTGTCACACGCTGTTTTCTAACAAGATTTACTTCATCGATCATTCTTTCAGGCATATAACCACCCAGTTTCCCAAGAGTCTTTCTACCTTCCTATTTTCCCACAACACATGAGAGTTCTTTAAAGCTCAGGTGCAAGCAATGTCGCCCACTAATTAACGATCACTTGTAAAGTCACTACAACAAAAGACTTAAACCTTGTTTTAAGGAAGACGGGCAAATCGATACCAAGAGCTACTAGTGCATGCGTTTAAGTTCATCTCAGGTCAAAGATGTCTGACCCAGGGGCGTCGTGGGCAATGGATGACCCCCTGGTTCATGCCAAACCGCGATACCTGCCCACATGTGATCTAATGGTTATCGACTACAAAGGTGTTGCCTCATGGCTTGGAATACAGATCGAATCCGTGGCCTACGAAAGAATTAAGGATCTTTATGATTTTGAGAAGATTTGTTGGCATTGCGGCAAAGTGGAAAACCGTAAAGGATGGAAGATGGCCAAATACGAACTTGAGGACAAAGATCTAGACAAATACCGTGTTCGTTTCGAGAGGGTGAATGATGATTCTCATCCTTGGCCTAAGGGTACACCGTACACTTTTCTTTGCGAGTATTGCTTCGACTACATCAAGGATTTTAATCTACCACCCATATTCAATCTTGACACCACAAGGATGAAAGTCGAAGAATCACTAGCCTATTTCAAACGGTCCAAGCTATTATCTCTCCATCCAAGTATTTACAATGATATAGACAACTTGCCTGTCATGAAAGTGCCAGTAGCTCTTGTCAAGGTTTGGAAAAAATTCATCGGCGACAAAATCGAACTTATTAACTGGGACGATGTTTCACACCCAATATTCAAAGATACTTTGTACGAGCGATACAAAACGGAGAAGAAAATTGGTGACCCACAATTATCCTCACCACAAGCCTTTACTCAATGGATACTCGACGCCGCCCATCGCGAGACACGGCGTAATGCCACCAGCTCATAACACTCAACGCTTACTACGTACTCACTACATATTTCACGATTGTTTCTAAAGGCTTATTTTTGAGTCCCACTCAGAAAAAACCGAACACTTAGAAACAACTGAAGGATCGTCCTATGCTTGCTTTATTTGAGAATTGTTTTTCTGTTGAGGCTCGATATTAACAGTTAGAAATAGTATGGGAGATTTGATATTTTCACTGCACTAGATTTCTAGTCGTGGGAAGTCATGCTCGGATTTCCGCTCTTCCATACACATATCTACTTGGAGCCTTTTTTCTAGTCTGCACCAATACCAAATTTCAAATTTTCTTGCTAAGCTTTTCTGCAACTTCCAAGAAACCTCTGCCTGGTGGGCTCTCATTAACCCATAAATCAACCCAACCCTTGTCACGTGCTGTACTCATTTCCTCTTCCTCTTCCTCAAACTCCCTCTGTACGAAAATGGTCTTCATCCCCAACTGCTTAGCAGCCCAAAGATCCTCAAGATGCGCCGCAACCAAAGCACACTCCTCCAACTTGAGCTCCAACTCATCGGCACCGTGCCGATAAACCGAAGGATGCGGCTTATAAGCATGGTGCCCGTCCTCGGTCCTAGCATTCTCCGCGCTAATAACCTTCGTAAACGGAAGGTCGGCGTGCACCACCATTTCGCTCAGGAGACTCATGTTCCCGTTGCTCAGGCTGCCGGTCTTGATGCCCAAGCCGTTCAGCGCCCGAATGCCGGGGCCGGCATCCGCCCAGCCCTCCAGCTTGCGCCACACCAGGTGAAGCTCGCCTACCTCCTCGGGGGCCCAGAAGCCGTCCACGCCGTGCTTGACGAGGAGCGGCTTGAGCGCGTCCCGGTAGACGGCGTCGATGTCTCGCCACTCGGTCTCGCCCGGCTTGAAGTCGTGGCAGAAGGTGCCGTACGCGCCTATCCACTCCTCGGCGAGATCCTCCCATCGCTTCTTGGGAATCTTGTTGGCTAGAGCGGGGTTGGCGGTGTGGGCTCGCGTGGCGAGGTAATTTGGGACCGTGCTCCTCCAGTTCGTGCACGTTCCGAAGACGTCGAATAGGAGGCCTTTGGGCGGGGTTTGTTCGATGGACATGTTGGAGGAAAGTGCAAGAGCTAATCCGGGTTCAGTAAATCGGAAGTCCGAAACAGTCACAGATGCGACACAAAAGATCTTGGCGGATTTTCAACTCAAAACAAAACGCAGCGGAACGAGTACTACTTAAGGTCCGCCTTGCGAAGGTATGATCTAAAAGTACGTACCTACCTAGGTTGGTAGGTAATCTGACTCAAAAAAAGAATCCCTGGCGGGTTATTTCCCGGAGTATTTCCGCATCAGACATGTTGCTGACATGTCGGTCGCACTCTCTATTTTGCCGGCTTACAGATGAGGTAATGTTCTGGCACCACCTTGGATATCATTCCTATCATATACGATTGCTTTGGAAATAAATGGTCATAATAATATCGTAAATAATGGTTTCAAAGTCCGATATATTTATACAGCTTTTCAGTAATGCAAACGTCTCTTTATGCATTTATTATATGTTAGTCTTAAACTCCAAGGAGAGTTGATATGTAACACCTTATCACATATGCATTCAACAAAGCCAGAACTCCTCGAGTCTGCCAGCCTGCCCTCTTCGCTCTATATCCGGCCAGTCTACAACACGTTCTGTGTCACAAGTGCCTATCATTAAGTACCAAGTTTTGTGGGTAATCCTAGTTTTGACATATGGACGAAGTACCAGTGGTAGCCATATTCCAGAAATTGCTACCACGATGTCGCCTTTCTCGGCAATTGCGGGAACCAAAATGTATTCTCCCTTAGAGCTTATCGCAATTTTGCGTCCCTTGGCTCTAATAAGAGGATGTATATCTTGTTTGATTTTGTTTTGGTACAAGGCTCGGAAATGTACTCGATCTGGAAGGTCCCTTCGGATCTCGGCTCTAAAAAAATCCAGATAATCGGGGTATGGAACTGGGGTGAGTTTCGTAACTGTATCAGTCCGTAAATCCGAGTAGCTGGTGACCTCATCCTTCGTATCAATTAGTGACTTACCAACATACTGCAAGTCATAGAGCAATAAACCGTTGAGGAGGAGTAAGTTAGACTTTCGCTTATTATCACTGTTTTCAGTTCCGTCCGCAGGATGTATATATTCATTTATCATAGTTAAAGCTTTCGTAGGCTGGACTCTGTAGTCTAGGGAGAAATCAACGAGAGGCTCTGTCGCATCAGAATTCCATCGAGGAACCCAGGAGGGAAGGCGGATCTCGTGGGAATGATGAACATATCTTAGAATGTTTAAGCTCTTATACTCCTCAATCGAGGCAAAGACAAGGTCTCTTTGAATCCGCGACACCGTAAGGTCGTAGTTAGGGTGCAAGAGAAGTTCGCCACCATGAGCTTTGAGGGGGGCCAGAGATAGATTTGAGTAAATCCTGTCGCGAGGATCTCTGCACAAGCGATAACGGGACCTATGTATAATTTCTTCTATTCGCATCTTGGATCCTATATGGAAACCTCGAGCGGTATGCACACCTCCCAACCTTAACTTCTGTAAAAGGATTATTGTATCCACTGAATTCATACAAATTATGTCGTGATATAGTTCCAGATCGTGCTCTTGAATGCGCCTTGCCAAATCGCATACCATCGGCCATGTAAACTCACTACGCCCGAATCTAAACGTGACGGACGAAGCGTGGGCGACTTCCTGGATAACCCATGCCCTCTCAAACCAAGGGCTGTGCAGGAACTCACGCCAAAATTCTTCATTCAAGACGCAGATCGTATCTCCCCAAGATTCAGCGTATTCACTTTTATCAGTCAAGTCCCCAGCCGAATCATAGTGAGGAGACTTGCTCCGGCGTGCGACACGTTTTCGTGGGGAAATTCCATTTCTTTTTGGTCCCAGCCAGACTAGAACCTCAATGGCCCCTCGGTAAATGTTGCTCATTAGTTGTACCTGATGATTCTTCTCTATGCTATCTTTCTGATTGATGCACACGGCATCGATCCACAGGACTAACTCATGTCTCGTACTCCTTAGATGTAGTAGCGCTGCGAAGAGATTTTCCTTAATTGGTATGCATTTGCGACCAATGTGAAGACATTTAGATTTCGGTCCTTTCCCCCACGTATACGAAAGGGCGATATACTGTGGTTCGTCCGTACTGTAAGACCTACGTGGTCTACCGTAGTTTGAAGCGAGATAGCGGAACTGTAAACGGCATCGCAATGGCTCATTCAAAGTTCCCGGGAGTAGTCTGAGGACACGGATCTCATTTTCGTGTAAGGTCAATCGTTCATATTTGTATAGCGACTCGCGACAGACGTTATGCGCTAGCGAGGGCATCGGGAAGAGAATACTAGGTACTATTAGAACATCGAGCCCTTAAGCCCTGGGGCGCAATTAGAGTAGAGACGAGAAAACCTCAGCCGTCTAACGACAAGATATACCACTTTGCTTTTGATTTTGACCAAAAAAGCGGTGGGGGAGGATGAGACAGCCCACAGGCAAGCCTCGCGGATCTACACTGCAGTGCGGGCAGGCCATAATCGTATTCGCCCGGTAAAAGCGCTCGGCCATACTATTTGCCATGTTAACCGGGCGAGACTGTGCAGTGAGACATATACAAAGAACAGGCAACAGCAGTATGACGCGGGACAAAATGGGAGATTTCGCCGGTACAAAGTAAGACCTCCATAACAGATCACGGAGAATTGGCTACCTACATATTTACCCTGCATCGCCACCTGCAAGAAGAGCCTTCCCATTAACATGTGCAATTACTGACCCGCAGTTACTATTGCGAAGTTGATACCGATACAATTATGCAGTTCAGCTGAGGTGTTAATAATGAACTAAGTATCGTATCTTTCTTTGAAGTCTCTCTAATGTCAGACCAGGTAGCTTTAGAGCCCAGAAATTCCTGAAACCTAGCTATTTTAATTAATCATCTAGCTGGCAAATACCCTAAATTTACATTTCTAGTCTGAATGAGGCATGCACTTGTGAGCTGGCTGGAGCTAGGGTTTTCTATTACCAAAATTTGGGCTTTTCAAGAGTTGAGACCTCGCAAATTCAAACACAGTTGGGCGGGAGCCCGCTTCTATTCGACATATATTTCATTAAATATGCACACGAAACTGAGATGACGTATTCAAGTTTTGGTTCCTAATTCTGCACTGGACGCGCAATTTCAAGACGTCATGGAATGGCGGTTAGCGCGGCCGGAGGCTTGCAGTCATTGAGTTCTTGGAGGAAGCCCAGATATACGTTTGATGAGGTAATCTTCTCGTCTTGTAACGCTTGCATTCTTTTTGTAATCAACGAATAATCCAGGGCTGTGACATCAAAGCGTAGTCGAAGGTTGATGTATTTGAAAGCAGTTTTCGTTGAAAACCTCGCTTTGAGTTCTGATCTTGTTGAATATCTCAATCGCGGTATTCATTGCCGTATCTTGACATTGAAGTTCAACGAGGAAACTGCTTAGGACACTAGAGCAGCGTCGATTTATGGAATCAAAAGACGTCAATCGTTGAAACTCGTTCAAATCTTCCTCGGAAAGGAGATGCGTTCCGGTTACTACATTCAGAGCGGAACAAGGGTTGGAGTCCATTGGCGTAAACGTAAGCAAAGTCTTATCGGATAATTTCCCAATGGCTGTAGCTAGTTCCTCAACAGCATTATGTGTTGCTTGACAGTGCTTTTCGATTAAATGGAAAAGGAATCTTTGCCACAGGATCTGCTCCTCAACCGGCCTTTGAACCGTACCCTCGAGGACTGCCGTTTTGATAATCACAATGAATCCAGGAAGAGGATACCGAAGTAAGTACGAATTCGACTGAAAGAAATCATCTTTGATACTCTGAATTGCATCCAATAAAGGTTGAGACTTGGGAGAAAAAGCCGTATCTCCACCTAAACTTCCACCACTGGGTGTCCCGGGAATGCTTCGGGAGAGATCATATGGTAGTAAAACACCTCTTACTAAATATTTGATTGCGGCTCTAAAGGCCGCTTTGTTTATGGTGTTGTTCGAATCCTCATCAGAAGGTAAGTCGAGTATCTCTAGTAAAATGGCTAAGAATACAAGTTCGTCCTCGGAAGCGAAACGAGCCTTAAAGGCTTTTTTGAGCGCCTTCAAGGTCGAATCTGCGTAACCACGCCTTGAATAGTGAGTGTTAGTGAATGCCGTTCTCATGATTGGTATAGCTCCAACAATTTCTTCACAGGTCCCATCATTATCGAATTGTAGTTTACATTCAACCATGGTGTGGGCACAGGCATCACATACGACTTGGGATGAAAGCACATCTGTTTCGGGAAAAGCGCCCATAGCAAGTGGATATGTGAGACGTTGTGATGCTCCAGCTTCTGGGAATCCTTGAGTAGTAATATCCGGCGCAATTTTCAAGAGAAGAGCTTGTAATGAGTTTTCTTGCCCACAGACAGTACAGCGGTCCTTAAAGTAGTCTTCTGAACGTTGATCAAAACCGTCGAGAAATACAAAGTTATCAACTTTTGATGAGTTCTTTAGTGAATCTTGGGGTTCTGATGCGAGAGGAAAAAGAACCTGATCTGATTGCATCGAAGAGGAAGAGGCGCAGGCGGGCCGCCTTCTTAACCCACCGGGACTAACTGGAGAGCATATCGACGGAGAACTAGTTCCACTGCGCCAACCTTTTTTAACGTCATAAATTCGACGCATCGAGTCTGTCACGATAACGTTTCGAGCTGACGCACGTTCTTGTTTTTGTATCACCCTTGTGGCGAATGCTGCTCGATTAGATTGATGCGCCGTACGTAGAGAGCTCTGATGACCTTGGTACCGGCCAGTGTCCTGGATTCTACCAGTGCCCAACAGTTCTCGCATAATCCGTTCAGCAGAGTTGCCGTTATCGACTCGATCGCTGCTCCAGGATTTTGGTAATTCTGCCCTCTGTTGCAATATCCAGTGCTGAAATTTTTGGTCGTTGCCACGAAGCTGTGAGGCAAGAAGAACGGTTTTCAAATTGTCGTCATTTTCCAGAATTTGGCCCGTTGTAGATTTGTCGATATTCCCAGCATAAACATCCGATAAGTTAATAATCTGTTGGTTCTGTAGTTTGATTTGATCGGGCCTCAACGTTTCACCAACCGGTATTGGTAGATCGAAAAGCTGTCGGTACTCAAAAGTAGGTAAAGACTTCCATAAGGTTGACTCATCTAAAACGAGTTCTCGTTGTCCAGGAGGTATAAGAGTATTAAATCTACCTTTTGATTGAAAAATATACGCCTGTGTCGTATCGGCGTCGTGAAAAAGAAATAGACAGTCTGAGCAGTTGCTAAATACGGAAAGACCAACAGAGATATTGCAAAGTGCAGGACGAGACGCCTTATAGCCCACAAGAATAATTATGCATGGCTTGCCGTGAAGACCTTCACGGCACAGGTTATTTGAAAAGTTCATTAACTCGAGTGTGTCGATCTGTCCATCTGTAAGCAAGAACCACGCCGAGCTTCTATCTAGCGTATTTATCGAATTAGGAGTATAAGAAAGTTGGCTCGGGTATGTACATCCAACGGAACGGAGATATTCAATGTCGCTGAGCGGAAATATGCCATCCACATTTGTATTCCAGGATATGATAGTGGCTTGTGTTGCTGCATCTCTTGACAACCCCCCCGAAATCGTTTCCACAATTGCCTTCTCTTCATCTAGAATCAATCCACGTGTGCTTCCAGAAGTATCAACGGCAAAGGTTGCTATAATATCCTGAAATTCCATGTCGATACCTTTGTTTTTTGGTCGTGCCAGAGGCTTTTCCTCAGAAGATAAGCCATCATCTGCATCGATGGGACGCCGCAACGGAGACTCGGCTACTTTTCCAGATATATTCAGTATCCCAGGGCGTCCATATTCATCATTATGGTCTTTCATATCTTCATCAAATCTCGGATTTTTGGGTGGTATTTGCTGAACGCGTGTGTTGCCGTGCAAAGCAACGGCTGGATAGCTCTGGGCTGCTATCCACGTGTCATGGGCGCTTTTGGGGCGTAACTCAAGATCAGATAGAGTTTGTTCTGGAATATGTGTTTGTTCAATGAGATCATAAGAAGACTTTAGACTTGATCCGAGAGCTTTATCCGAGCGCCTCAGCTCTCGTTGGGGAGCTCCCTGGGGATGCTCGCGAACGGGGCCATCGTCCCGAGGTGTCGAAAAATTCATTTTTTTAAAAAAAAAAAAAAAAAACAAACAAGGTAGAAATGATGTGAAAAGGTTTATGAAAAATATTCGATTAATAAAATGTACTTGCGGCCTTTCTAGTATAAATCCTTATCATGGTAAAGTGTCTGTCGAAGTGGCGCTGCAGAACAAAGTTTCTAAGCCCCCACGCACCGCAAGGCACTTATGCGAGACACTTACGTGAGGCATTTACGCAAGCATCCCACCACCTTAGACATAGTTTGCTACTTGCTGCTATTCTTCCGAATAATTTGGTGACACGAGTGGTGCTCTAGCTGGCAAGTCTCGATCGTAATATTGGCTATCGGTCGTGCCGGAAGAAGTAACTGAATGAAGGTTGTTGGAGCCTTGTCGGGTTAACGGGCTAGGTGTGACGTCCACACCTGTATTGGTATCTCTTCGAAAACTGGGACGGGTGGGAGCGGGGGGAGGCTGCATATGTTGAAGTTGCTGGCTTGAAATATTATTGTCCACGGGGGTGCTAGTTGTGAGCAACCGTTGCTGTTTGCCGAACTTGGTTGTGTTTTCTGTGGCCATTCCAGTAAATGTGCTCGATTGCTTGAAGAACGGTGCTCGTGAATTTAGCTCATGCTTGCTAGAGCTCAAGGTGTTCTCTTGACCGACCCAGGTTGATGGTAACGAAGATCTGTATTTATTAGGCTTTCGAATACTGTCAGAATCAGAGCTTCCTAATTGTTGTTTAACTTGAGACTGCCTGCGATCCAAAGTCTCGTCCGCTTTAGGCGGCTCATTTACCGTAACTTTGGTTGTAGAGTCTCGTAGCGCTTCTTGCGATGAGTTTTGTGGAGGAAGAATCCAGTCGGATGAGAGGTTAGTATAATATCGAGTTTTTCTCTTAGACATGATTGAACATAAGTTAAATCTTAGGATAGCCGAATTGTAGTTTTTTGGCCTAGATTTATCTCTTAATCCTCGCCATGCCCCGCTTTTGGTTTCGAATACTTCCAGGAGGAGTAATAGCTGGGCGCATGCAACTCAGCCTCGCCAACCACACAATTCTAGAATCAGCCTCGCCAGCCACCAAATTATCAGGTGAGCTCAGCCACCATTGCGACGGATCAGCCTCGCAATAATATCCTTGAGCCAGTCGATTAGAACCACCCAGATGCATCGATATGGAAAAGCCTTGCCTCTGTCGTATCTGCAAATTTAACGATATTTTTATAGCCTAGTATTGCAGAAATTTACAGGATACTAAGTCTTCTCATTAATTACCCGACACCCGTGCGCCTTAACCGCCCCCAGATCGTTCAGACAGTCGGGTCTGTTGATTTATCTGCTATCAGACGTTATGACGGAAAGCAACCCGTATCAACCTACAGTCTTCGCGAATGCGGCTTTGTATGTTTAATATTTAATAAGAGCAGTAATAAGGTACTCACTGATTTTTGGTCAGGGACTATCAAGCTGAGGCTGATATTGCGTTTCGCGTTTTCGCGCAGAATTATCTCTCAAGCCAAACATCCGTCCGTTATTTTGAAAGAAACGACAAAGGTTTGCAGTTTAAATCAAACTGATGCAATGTACGGTTAATGGCTGATTATAGGTTTTTGCGATGAGAAGTACCGGGAAGAGCAGATACATAAATCAACCGACAAAGTGAGTCGAAAGCATCGAAGTAGCTCTTGCAGTGTGTTACTAAAATAAACCAATCATTAGTTACTTGCGAAGCCTGAGGGGTATAGGTGCTTGTAAGTTGGAATAGCTATTTCTCCGATCAATACATTGTTATTATAACGGCATTAATTGCAGTATAGTTTCATAAACCGCTTTCTTATCAAGAATAAGCGCACGGCGGATACTCCTCCAGAGAATTCAGCCAAATTGCAGGTATCAGAAGATGCTTTGAAACTCTTGATTGCGACTATACCAATTCCTACGTCCTTCATCTTTGCGCTATCCAGGTATTATTTACCTTCTGGAATTGGCTCGTTTCATGAGTCCGGCGACAACGGCCTCGATTACTTCTGGTACATTCTTCCGGTAAGAATGCAGGTGGAGTGTAAATCAACTGAAGCAGCTCATGTATCGAGCAAAGCCGGAAATAACCAGATGAATCCGTTAAACTATTTGCATCTACCTAGCCTAAAGGTGGATATACGCTGTTCTCGTATCGCATTGTGTTTTGTGCACTCACAGGACTATACTTCAACAACTTTATTAGCCATTAACTTCATGGATGGGAGATGGGCACACTCGGTACAGGAACCTGAAACGAGAATAAAAATGATGTTCAACAACGAGCATGGTGGCTCTGAGAAACAGAATCCCTACTTTATTCACCTTCTCTATTTAACAAGCGTGATAAGATGGTGGATCAACGCTTTGAATAGCGTTCATGAACAATTGATTGACTTTGTAATCTTCCTAGCTCTGCTCCTTATCTCAAATAAGCATTAGCTGATTCACTAGGCAAAACAACTACAAAGCGATGAGGCACACCAAACTGGCTTTACAGCTTACCAAAATATCAACCGCTCACTCCACGCTATCTCTGCGCATCTTCATCGGTACACATCTGCACTAGAGTCAATTGCAGAGATATCAGAAGCAACGCTGACGCGCCATAATCAGGCTCTAGGTTATTTCAAAAGTAGAAATGACATAGCATTCTCTCAAATCGATTCAGGTCTACAACAAGTGGCGTCACAGGTGAAAGCTGCCAAAGAGTGCGTTAAAGAGCTCGAAAAGATGGTCGAGACCAACCTAGCTTTGGTACATAATAAGGATGCCAGGCGTGTATCATTTCACCTTTACTGACCTAGAAATAGCTATTTAACCGTATCCAGCTAAGCAACGATCGTAGTATGATCGAAAACAGTATCACGATGCAAAAGATAATGGAGTCGACACGAGAAGAGACCAAGGTTTCCCGCGAACTAGCGATCAAAGCACATGACCTATCAAAAGAAATGAAGAAAGACAGCTTATCTATGAAAACTGTAAGTCACCTAATTATTCTAATTAGCGAATGCTTAAATACAAACTAGATCGCTGTCTTGACCATGTTCTTTCTACCTGGGACATCATTTGCAGTAATTTCAAGTCCAATCCAGCTGATTTTAACGATCACTAAAGAAGCTAGGCTCTCCTTTCAATGCCATTTTTCAGTGAAAATAGCTGGCTCCAACAATCTTCACGCTTCTGGATATGGATAGTTCTTACAGTTCCTGTCACAGGGTTATGTCTAGCATTTTATTACTATTGGTTGTCGCGACACAATTCGGTATACAGAAGTACATTCGAGTTGGGTGAGATACAAACAACCGGTCCCAGACCACAAGAAGATCAGGTCTGAGAAACCATAGGCACTTGCTCCAGGACACTTATCAGAATAACTACCCTCTTCCGTAACCCAGACTAAAGCCAATCCTTTTTAATTAATTTTAAAAAATATATCAGTGTTTATACGTCAAATGGAATTTAATAGCTTTTCAATAATAATTAAGCTTTTAAACGGAATCTATATATCTAATTGGACCGTTAGGATCGTATTTAATATTTGTTTAATATAAAAAATCTTGATGTATGATTTTTTTTTAAACCAGAAAGGCTTTTTATTATAAAATTACTATTAACTAGCTTTATTTATTTTTATTTTTATTTTTTTACGGATTTGCTGTTAGGTCAAATTTAAGGAAACAATATTTAAGCGCAAATATACTAGTCACACCATGCGTGACTGATTTCAAGTCTCTCCATCTACTTGTGCATCGCTATCCGTTTTAAGTCGCGTCATTACTGATATCTAGCTTATTCAGGTTCTCCATTTCCCTCTCGAGGTTGTTGTTGACTCTAACCTCCTGCTTTGACTCTTCATCGTGACTATACACCCCGTTCTTATCCGCATGCCGTGCAAGATCCCAGATAGCAGCGCCCTCGCCCAGACGCATCATATCGATAGTAAACCCCTCCTTGAAATTAATGCGTACGGCCATCATCTCGTCGTCGTTATTGCTAGACTGCCAAATCTGCAGATTGGTATAGTCGTCTCTGGGCTTCCAGTTCCGGATTCTCCCCGGCGCGCCTGAGCTGGAGGGATACGTCTGTTCCCGGAACGGAAGTGCCACTAGCAGTACGGACCGATCGTGAGCACTGCGCTCGTCCAGCACCACAAAGTACTGATTATCAATACTCGGCCGCTGGGTTTTCTCGGAAATATACTCGTCATCCACAATGTTCACGAAATAACCATCCCGCTCCTCGACCTCGTCCGCAGCAAATTTTCGAAGCACGTATCTTGCCAGCTCGTCTACTGTTGCGCCCTCAAAGTCTAGAATTTCTGGATTGCCTCCGACTGGCTCTCGTGTACCGCGCAATGGTAACCCCTCACACTCTACTCGGATTATCTCACGCTCTGCATCAGCGTACTCTCGCTGCAGCGAGAAGGCATGGCTTTCGAGATTGTCCCGGAAAATTTTGTGGTAGTTCTCTGCAGCACTTCGTAGGAAGTCGTCGATTATCTGGAAGGGTTAGTCAGATGAAGTGCAAACGCTGGATGAGATGATTGAATAGATAAGCGAAGCGCCAATTGATAAAGAGATTCTGTAAATATAGGGAATTGGTGACGGGTCATCATTCGTGAAGACCCATGATCCCGGAAGAAGGGAGATCTCAACATTGCCATGGCTAGAAGAGTTTATTACTGACCTTTGGTGTGACGGCTGCTGATGTGACGAAGGCCGGGTGCAGCGCCTCATGGAATGTATCTGGATCCATATTCAGATCTGAATCCGGGCCCGTATTTGGATTCATACCCGAATTTGTATCCGGAACCTTTTAGGCTATTATTTACCAAGTATCACGTATGCTTCTTTTATTGACGATAATAATGATGATGGTTGTGAAAATCACGGCGAAAGAGGATGCCATTGACTTATCAATCGATCAGCATGTGCACCGAAATGGGGGGCCTCAAGCGGTAGCCTAGCCGTCTTACTCAACGAGGACAATCTTAAGCGATACCATTTTATCTTCAAAGCCACGGCCCATTTTCGGTTTCGGACGAACTTCCTTCCCTACCCCCCTGCCCTGCTTTAAAAGTACCACAGTTGCGCGCCGTATTTGATTGGTATATAATTTTGCCAAGAATAAGGCCCCCGAAAACCACCTACAAGGAGCATTTAATAAAACTTGTCTAGGTATAAATTATGCCAACTTAAATGGCTACCTAGGTATTAGGTGGTGTTACCCTAATACCCCCAATGTTTTTATAACAGTAGTTTTAATTAGTGTAAATGCGTTAATAAGCGCTTCGGGCACCACACCTAATTAAGGTGCGCTAAGAATATGCACTTTTCCAGCGACGTAGGGGATATTATGGTAACCCGCCAGATAGCTTCCGAAATAAAGGAGAGTATCCGCAAAATTTCAGTCAATTCTAATTATCATATGATAGTCATTTCAAAATGTTATATATATGATTATTTACTAAGCTGAGTAGTGATTAGTTTAGCTAATATTTTATCAGTTTAAAAAAGCGTTTGTGGAAAAGCGATTTAAACTCTATTCTATCACTGCTAACATAGGTACCTGCCCGCCTTGGAACGTCCAATTGTAACGTGGGTAGTGCCCAATATTGATTTCGTGCGTCAGCTGAGTCTGCGCCGTACACTTATGCATGTTCCATGATAACGGTGTAACGGGCTTCCAGGTGGCTTTGTTGAGTCAGCTTTACTTCGCTTAACGCCATCTGTCTGCTCCCCGATCTTACTCCACACATAGCTAGTCCTTAACCTCTATCTTCGCTCAATGATCGCAGGCTTCCGAGGCAGCCGGCACAAGGTACTTCAGCTGGTTCCAAGTACACAATCTCATAGTCATCAAAGCTTCGGTACAGGATCCGAACAGCATCAATGGCTTCAGTAACCTTGAAATCAGCCCTTATGGTGACCTTGTCAAGTACCATGTACTTGATTTACGGTAGTGTAACGGGCCCGAGCTGCACTGTTTGCAAGATACAAACACTTTGCTACAGCATTCTTACATTTGTAATGCCTTCCATGCCGTGTATATAAAAAAAACTTCTGACAAGTATAAAAGTTACAAATTGTTGCTTTGTATCGCGTTACGTTTCACCCTTTAGCAAAGTATCCAGGACCTTGGTGGGGGGCGTTGACGGACTGGTATACTGTCTATCACCTCGTTAAGGGCGACAGACACCTCGACTTTTATCGTCTTCACTCGAGATATGGTATTGCACTTCCGATATCAGGAGTGCACTTCTGCGGCTAATGTAATGATAAGGAAAAATTGTACGTTTCGGGCCACGAAGAATATCCATCTGTTCGAGCTCAGCGTTACATGACATCTATAGCACCAACGCAAATGTGCAGAGATCACAGACTTATGATTCCACGGCTCATTTTTTCGGTGGAACGCCATCAAGCAATACCACAAAGGACCATAGAGAGCATGCTTTTCGCCGTAGGGTCAATATCAGAGCAATGAATCCTAAGACTATAAAGAGTATGGAAGAGCATATTCTTAAAAATGTCCGCTATTTTTGTTCCGAGCTAGTTGGGTTCACGGGTGAGTGGGGTAAATCAAAAAACATGACATTCCTTGTGGGGTGCTTGGTAATGGATATCATGGGAGATATTGTTTTTGGCAAGAATTACAACGTCATGAAACGTCCAGATAATCGTGATTTGCTCAAAGGACTACCACGAGCTGTCGCTGGAATTCACTTGGTATGTCAAATGCGTTTGTAATTTTGTTTGTTCTAACCTTGAGGTCCCTCTAGACGGGTTACATGCCTGAACTATTGACACTGCGGTTGGATAAGCTGTTGTTCCAAAAACTGATGCAGCCTGTGAAACGATTTACGAGCCTTAGTGCTGCCACGTTTCAATGGCGTTTCCAACAGAAATCCCAAAATGATTTGTTCGCCTCGCTCCTTTCTGCCAAGGACCCACAAACAGGAGAAGGATTTTCAGACGCGCAACTCATTTCGGAGTCTGGATTGCTTATGGTTGCTGGCTCAGACACAACGATAACCGCAACTACTGCATTAATCTTCAACCTCCTGCATAGTCCCTTGGCGTTCGAGAAGCTGGAATCAGAGGTTCTCAAGACATTTACAGATCTTGAAGAAATTCGTATCGGACCTGCACTACATTCATGCCGCTTTCTCTATGCGTGTATTGACGAGACAATGCGCTTGACACCAAGCGTTGGCTCGATTGTTCCCCGCGAAATTTTACCTGGAGGGTTGGTAGTAGACGGCGAATATTTCCCGGAAGGATCAGATGTTGGAGTCCCTCACTACGCTATACATCATAACCCAGAGTACTTCCCACAGCCATTCGACTTCATTCCTGAACGCTGGTTAGCTTCTAATCAAGATTCCTCATCCATATCTGCCGGAATGCAACAATTCGTATCCGAAAATGAACAAGAATGGATGGATCCTGAGCCAGTCAGATTGGCTCCAAATGTTCAGGCTTTTACACCTTTCGGATATGGTCGTACTTCGTGTATAGGGCGATATCTTGCCTATCAGGAGATGTCGATAGTTGTAGCTCGGTTGGTATGGCTTTTTCATATGAGACTAGAGCCGGGATCAACACTGGGAGAAGGCAGCGAAGCAATGGGGAAAGGCAGAACTAGGAAGAATGAATTTCAGACTTGGGATCGTTTTCTGAGTATGCACGATGGACCGATGGTACAGTTCAGACTACGGGATGTACGTAAAACTTGAAACTTGTGTTCCGAAAGAGAGATTTATGAACTGTCAAAACCCCTATGCTGCCTGATTAGTTTTAAATGCTAATAAAACTTACTATATTATATCATAGAGTAATAGGCTTGGAAGACGGCATTGCTTTTCGGATCGGGACGGAACGGGAAGTTGGTGGAGTGTCTGCTTTCTAGTTACCGAGCTGGTGTGGGCGCTGAATCAGCCCTCCACCCAGAAAACCTCTAGCAACACTAGCAACTAGAGTTAACAACTACACCCGGCTTTCGTCTTGGCTTCCACTCTCTTTTCTTGTGTCGCCTCCTTCAACGGGCCAAAGCGCCCTCTTTCTCGACCAAATTAACTCTGGCATCTACTAGCCAGTCGCTAAGTTGTTCCCAGTGGAATGCATTTCCCCTAAAAAGCCTCAAACAAGCATTTTTAACTAGTTTGAGTAACAAGGTAGTACCGAATCTTTTCGTAACTATTACAGCAAGCGGTGTATCGAAGCTCCGTAGGCTGTCCAGGGATAAAGCTATAAGAAGTCGTACCTCCGAGGCGAATATAAACTCGAACGGGGATCAACTGGAGTTAAGGCTAGCACATCATAGGACGTGTTCTGACCATAGACGATGCAGGACCTACCCAGGAGCGTAAATTCAAGCCAAGCATTAAGGAATCTGTAGTTTTGTCTAGATTTTCTTACGGTCTTGCAATTGTGTATCAATTCAAGGTCTATCATGGCGTCCTTTCTTCGGCTAGAAGGCTTACATGTCTTCATCACGGGCGCTGCGGGTAAGCCATACTCTCCAATAATCATTAGATCATATAACAAAAATACCAGGTGGAATTGGTGGCGAGGCTGTAAAAGAGTTTCTGAGTATGTATCCAACTGACTAACTCGACTACATGTGTGGCGGCCAGAATTTATAGACCTTGGGATCTCGCAGGGTTATGACAAGGCCCTAATCAGCAGCCTCTGACACTCTGTAGGTCATGGATGTAAAGTTACTGCCCACGACCTCCGTCCGATGCTCCAAGCGACGCCAGACTCACACCTGTATAATGTTTCCGGAGATATCTCTGATGAAGAATCCATACGTTCCTGCATTAGCCAAGCAAAGCACAAATTTGGACCAGTCAATATTCTTATAGCCAACGCAGGTATCACAGACGAAGGCTCCGAGTATCCAATATGGGATATGCCACTCGAGATCTGGGAAAAGACGTATCGCACGAATGTTCGTGGGACTTTTCTAACGATCAAACACTTCTTAAAAGCCGCCAGTGACGATCAGGACATATTGGAGGCTGAACTCGAAAATCTTGCGATCGTAGTGACTGGAAGTGAGTGTGGTAAGTTCGGTCAAGCATGGCATGCAGAATATGCCTCGGGTAAATCGGGATTGCAATATGGCTTGGTTATGAGTGTGAAGAATGAAATTGTAAAGCTCAACTCCAAAGCTCGAATCAACGCCGTTGCTCCCGGCTGGGTGAATACCCCTCTGATCGGAGACCGACTAGAAAACCCTGCCGAAATGTGGGCAGAGGCTCACGCAACGTAAGTCTATGCAACACTCTGTTGTCTTAATTTAATTGGAGAAGTGTCCCTTTGAAGAAGATAGCTCAGCCAGAGGATGTTGCTCGTGCAATGGCTTTCCTTGCCTCTCATCATGCTGCAGGTCACATAAGCGGCCAATGCTTGAGCATTGATGGGGGTATGGAGGGACGCCTAATCTGGAAGGAGAGGGAATAAGGCTGATCACCTCATGTATGAGAATGTAAGAATGCTATTGACAGTAATACGCATACTACTACTAGAGAACAACACCGTATCACTTTACTCTTGTCACGGCTTAGAAATACAAATTTATTGGCATCGGGTTAAGTATTTAAAGGTTAAAATTCACCAACAAAAGAATTGTTTTAGAAAATATTGAGTACTCGTATTCACAAAAATATAGCTTTATATGAATACCGCCTGAAATCATACAAGACCTATAGATCTTAAGACAGCGTGATCAACTTCTTTACCGGTGCCGCTTCGATAAATGCCGTAACATTAATTAATCCCCTGGGAGTTGTTAAAATTAGCTTTTAGAAAAAAAATCAAAACAGAACCTGTTTCGCGACCTTGACTGAAGAATAGCGCACTGGAAAGGGCGATAGTTTGTTCAAATTCAACATAAAGACATATATATGTCACATTAGGGCATGGTATAATCCGCGTGAACTGGAATACACTTACAAAGCTACGCGCTCAGCAATCTCACCGGTCCATCTGATAAGCATGACGTTGTATAGTGGCCATGTTTTGTACATGTTATACCTGCGAGGATCAAAGCAGCACGTCATAGAATGGCCATTGTTTTTCGGAGGGTACAACATAACACGGCTTGGACTGTCTAAAAAGTCTGCCTCAGGCGTTGGGATTTCACATTGATCAGAGTTGTAAAGTTCGTTTCTGGTATCGGACCGCCTTCTACTTAGGCACACGAGCTCAAAATCCTCTTTAGCCCCGGCTACGGAAACCCTTTCGTGTTCTGGAAGGTAAATGATTCCCGCAGAAAACCCATCGATATCGAGTATTGGATAAGGGCAGAGTTTGTGGTCGTCCTGCGAACATGTGGTGATGGATCCACGTGGTCGAGACTCGTGAAAAGGCGAAATGCGAAAGTTTGCTGTGTAAGCCATGAACCGTAGGAAGTGCGACTGTGGTTGTGTGAGGATGCGGTACCGCCTCTCTTCTGGTTCAGCAACTGGACGGAGACACCAGAGCTCTTCCTTTTCTGGCTGAAAGCAGTACGGAGTACCAGTGTCTCCTATAGGAAGTACATACTCCCATTTATTTTCCCACTGGGACAGAGAACCATCTTTTGGAGCCCGAATGTCATCACTGGTACAGAAACAAACGCTTCCGGTTTCACCATCTACACATTGCCATTCGACTCTACACTGATCATCAAGGAGGTGTTTAGACCATTTGTATCTAACCTCGCCGACCCATCCTGCCCAGCTCCAGGAAGGGAACAAAGGCTTGCCAGCTTCATCTATGCGTCTCCTGATCGAGGACTGAGGCTGCCACAACAGAGCGATATCCAATTCCGTTTCTGGAAGTCCGTAGATAAACTCGCCTTTAAAAGCATTTCGGAAAATACTGGCAACTCCTAAAAAGGCATTTACCATGTCAGCCTCAAACGACAATTGCCGACAACTGAAACCCTCGACAGCTCTTCGATAGCCATTCCATACTGGATGATTCTCTCCACGGATTCTGAGTGCACGCTCCTTGTTATAGGAAACGTTTCTAAGCCCGGAGTCTTCCTTGTAGATGCTTTGGTTACATCTGAAATAAACCTGGTTCTCGCAGAAGATAAGATATCTTTTACTGAGTTCATTCTCTTGGTATGTCCACCCTCTTTGATTCCACTTCATTGCATCCAAGGACTGTCGAAGATGGGGAAGTTCGTTACAAAGAACCATTCCCTGAACAGTTTCAGCATGCTGCTGGCTTCCTCTCGACGCTGGTCTGACACCAGGTAGACCTGCGTGGCAACTTGAGCCGGCCGCCGCCACTAGGGTCAGGTAAGCTCCACTGTAAATGTTTCCCATATTTTCTATTTGTTTCATCTTGCCCTCATAATCATCTTGGCATATACAAAGTGCATCGATCCATATGAACTTCAATCCAAGAGAGGCCGTCAGAGCCATGGAATCCCTGATTGTCAGTGGAATACTTTCGTCCTTCTTTGATATGCTATGACGACTGTAGAGTGCACTCCGGCTCTTTAACGTATTCTGGAACGGTTGAGGACCTCCCCACACATAGCTAAGCGCTACGTATTGAACGTTGGGCTCCGCATCCACCAGGCATTCCTCGTTGACGTCAACTAAAGTAAAAGGCGTTTTATTGTTACTGAGGGATACAGGGTTACAGGACTCGATGAACAGAGCATAATGACTGTGAATATCCGCCAAGTCTTCTAGGTGATATTCAGGATCGCCTCCATTAGATATAATTTCAGAGGAGCTATGTTTATCTTTACAGTTCGTGATCCAACTCGATATAAGGTCGATGTCAGCTTGATGGTGCACAACTCGAACGTCATTGAATCTCTGCTCAGGTGGTCGATTACCGTCGGCCAAAATCTGCTGAATCATGCCGGTAATTCCATGGCGCTCGTTTGAATGGGGCAATTGCGCTTCGAACCGTACGCAGATCTGTCTGATCCGTGTTTCATATAGATTCCAGTCCGGATCACCAACTAGGAAACACTGAACATGTTCAGTGTTTCCCAACGACTGATAATAGGCATCAATACTTTGTTGCGTTCCACTTGCTGCTACGTGAGGAATGAGACGACAAAACGAGCAATCTGTTTTGTTCCTTATGAGCTGTAGCGGACCCAAAGGAATCGGCGGATCGTACATATACGTGTCAGTTTTGTGTAGCAAAGTATCAAAGTCAATACATCGACAGACTTCACAAAGTCCACACTCTCGACCGCTCTGGGGGCTCTCGATCCACCATGGTGCCGGCTCTGTCACTTCATACTTAAATCGGTCCTTCGCAACAACCTCTAGTGCTTTCACCAAAGTATCGGGATGAAATCTAGTTTCAGATATGTTTGATACACCTTTGAAAGGGTTTGAACTGTCATTGGAAGATACATCATATTTTTGAGAGATACGTGGTGTCTCCTGAGACGTGGCTCCGGTGCCGCTTTGCGACTCAACCCCATAGGCAGACCGCTTCCGATCATCCCGCGTGAAAGCAGATAATTCAGATCGTTGGTTCTCGTTGTCATGGAATTGATGATGATTTTCTGCGGCAAAACGTAGTACACTATCTGACTTACTTTTTTGTGCGGGTCGTCGTGCAACCGCGCTCAATAATCTGTGCCTGCGACGTTCATCATGCGGCGGGCCGAGCGTAATGGTAGAGTTTTGGTTCTGCCTCACAAACAGACCCCGTAGGTGGGATTGAAGCAACACGATATTTTGCTCAATAGCTTCGGCTTCGGCTTCTAACTTCTCCTCGCGTGTGGCACGCTTCTTACTAAGATATCTATCCAAGTCGAAGGTGTAAAACTCCGCAGCCGACATTTTCTATATTGCTGGAAAACGAACTGGGTTAACGATAGTAACCCCAAAGGCGCAATGCACCAGCAAGCTATAACCAGTTTCATTTAATCTATTTATTTCTTTAAATGCGGGAGAGAGTCATTGCGCCAACGAGTGTATTGGTAGAGTTGAAGGAGGCAAAGTGTTCTCTAAGGTTTTTTCCCATTCAAAACTTTAACTTTGTTTTTGGTCGGTTCGGATGCCTGATAATATACTTTGTACAACTTGCGTTAGTCAACAGCAACTCCGAGCGCAGATCTGTGGATAGGTAATTTAGAATGACGACACAGACGATGATGGGCTGTGTAATTCGGGCAGTATCTTCAAGAAACTGAGAGCGCCCGCACGTAGTAGATCCGAGTGACTTTACCACCAAAGAAGGCCTCTATATAAGGGACGACTTAGGCAATGCCTCGCTAACAAGCCGCTCGGACTCCAAACGACTGTAGCATGCTCGTAGAGGTCATCATACACGAAGCTCCCCAGTCCCCTAAAATATAATCAAACAGCCGAAAGATAAATTACAGCAACAAAAAACTAGGCGGGTAGAAAATGGAAATCGTCCGCATCTCCACCCTCCGAAAAGAGGACGTAGCCGGATGCGACTTCTCCTTCGACATCACCAGCACCATCAAACCGCCCTACACCTCCCGCCTCGACGACGACCTCTCTGCCAGCCCTGTCACCCCGTACACCAAGTCGTACGGCTTCGACGAAGAGGACTTCCGCAGCGCCGATGATAGCACCGACGACGATGATGACGACGATAGCGACAACGGCAGCAGCGACGGCAACGAGCACAGCGTCGGTGCTGACGACCAGGAGACAACCAACGGTATGAAAAGACAAGACAAAGACAACAACAAGAGCAAAACCCTCCTCCTCGCCATCCGCTCCATCCCCTCCCCCACCAACTCGCCTCCAACCACCACCACCACACACTCCACTACAACAACCACCCCCCATATCCACGGCTACCTCCACGCGACCCCCTCCTGGAACCCCAACCTCGCCACCCTATCCGACATCTCCCTCTCCCGCCCCCATCCGAGGCCAAGGTTGGGCGCCGCGCCTGATACAAAAACTCATCGAGTGGGCCCGGGACCGGGGGTTCAAGGGCGTGCGCGCCGAGACGCAGGCGAACAACGTGGCCGCGTGCAGGCTTTACCGGAAATGTGGGTTCAAGTTCGGTGGGTATGATGAGTTTTTGTATACGGGGCTGCAGGAGGAGGAGGGGATGGGGGAGGTGGCGGTTTTTTGGTACTATTTGTTTTGAAACGGGTTTGGGGGAAAGAGGAGGTTAAGGGGGGAGGAGGGGAGGTGGAAGTGGAAGTTAAATTAAAGGAAAAATCAACGTGGAAGAGGAAACTGGAATAGAAAAGGGAAACTGAAATATAAAAAGGGAAGCTGAAGTGAAAGAGGGATTTGAAGTGGGATTTGAAATTGAGATGAAATTGAAATGGATGTTGAGGTGGGACAGGAGCTTTGGGGTGACGCAGTGTGGCACATCAGTGTTGAGTGAGGTAGGAGTGGTTGGCTATTGTAAGAAAGGGCTTCTGAGTTAGGGAAAGCGGAAGCGAAGTTTCACATCGATGAAAGATTTAGCTTTGAGTAATATTTATAGATTATAAATTTATTGAAACAAGAAGACGAAGCATGAGTCTAATAATCATACAGCCCTAAGTAAGAACTCCGAATTCCCAAAATCCCAAAAAAGCAAAAGCCTTGAATGACCCACCAACGCCTTGCTCATTCATCCATTTCCATTTCGTACCCATGGTATCTATTCGTGTTTCGTCTAACTCCATACCATTCAAGTCCAGTAGACTCCATATCCCAACACGCAGACACAACAATCGTCTCATCAATCTAAATCTCCCTCGACCGCAGCTCGGTAACGAGAGTCCGCATGCGGTTCCTCACATCGGTGGTAAACTTATGAGTCATGCCCAAGCTACCCTCGTACCTATGCAGCATCTCCTCGTAGAGACCGACGAGATCCTCGGTGAGCCTGGTGTCGCGGTAGAAGACAGCCAGCATCTCCATGGTCAAGAAGACCTTGGCGGAGTCGACGGGCAGCGCATCCCTGCAGGAGCGGAAGAGGTTGAGGTAGACCTGGCGTGCGAGCACGGTGCGGCGCTGGTTCTTGTAGGCGACAGCGAGCTTGGTGGCGGTGGAGATGATGACATCGGCGTAGAGAGGAGGGAGGGTGCAAGCGCTGGCCTCGTCGGCTTCGAAGTCGGGCCAGAGAGTGGTGAGGACGCGGCGGTAGATCTCGACAGACTTGACCCAGGCAGATTGCGTCTCGTAGTAGGAGGTCAGGGCCAGGCAGGTGGTTATGGCTTGGGTGGTGATGATGCCGGGAGCGACGGCAGCCTCGAAGGCGGAGAGCAGGGAGGCTTCTTCGGGGCAGGCGGCGGCGGCGGCGGACTCGGTTGGGCTGGGCAGGACTTCTTGGACGAGGATGCTGGCCTCAGTGACTTTGGGGGCATCGTCCTTGAGGTCGATGATGGTGGGAGGAGCAGTGGTAGTCGGGAGGGCGACGGGAGAAATGGTGGCCATCATTCTGGTTCTTGAGTTGTTGTTGATGATGGTTTGATAGAGATGTCTCGTACAATAGGTATCTATCGATAGAGATGGATAGATGGATGGATAAGAGACTATAAAAGGTGTTTTATAGTGGCTCTGAAGACTGACTGACTGACTGACTGTAGTATAACTCTTGATAGAAGAAGTAACTCTGATGATGATAAGAATGAAAGTTAATCCAAGAAGTGGGCTGCCGCCTCCTTAAGTCTTCTTTCTCGGGTCGTCAAGCCATCGAGCGGTCAACAGGCTGATAGTACGGCATCATCCGGCCACACCTGGGCGGGTGGATGCACACGAGACGAGACCAGGGCGGTACAATCCAGAGCCCCAAACTCGGTATCCTGGTGCCACAAAACGCCCGGACATCACAAGAGTAGACGGGGTTGGGCTGGAGATCTAGGCGGACTATTGGATCGATGCACATGGCAAGCCCAGGGCTTGAAGTGACTTTCCACCACGCCGGCTTCGTACCAAAGTTTATTTGGGGGGTGGGGCTGGACCACCCAACCACAGAAAGACGCTCAGGCCTACCGGGGGGCACGGGGGGTTACAGCCCGAAAGCCATGCACCATGTTGCCTCCGTTGATCGAGACCGCAAAAGGGGGGGGTGGGTGGTATGGGGAATCGAGAGACGAACAGCGAAACAGAGAGCCTGGAGGAGCGCAGATCCGTCCTGTTCCCAGGCGCTCGGGAGCCGCGCGCGGCGCCAAAAGCAAAAAGGCACGTGGAGTCGAGACCTTAAAAAAAGCAAAACTCAGACCCAGCGAATGGCGGATCGTAGACTCCACGCCAGTCGAGACGAAAAAGCCTGGATCCAAAAGTCTTAGGCTCGTCTCGTCTCAAGCTCCAGAGTTCGTTCTCAGCCTGCGTGGCCACAGCAGCAATAATGCAATAATTCATGATGACAGTGCAGCAGCCAATTTCGTCTAATGGGCACACGTAATTGGAGCCACAACGCATTGTCTTCGCTTTCCTTTCCTGCAACGACAATAGTAACAACGGCGACAACGCCGAAAAGAAAAAGTCACACGCTCAGGTGATATCGATATGGAGGCGAAGCAACAGCGGCTCTTTCTCTACTTTCGCCTCCCTCTTGCTCCTCCCGTACAATGCCGCGCGGTTTGCTACGGTAGTCGGTTGTTGCCCCTCGGAAGCTGATATTCTCCGCAATGTCCGTCGAAATGCGGGATTATCTACGGACAAGATTGCCGAGTGTTAGGGCGTTGAGAAGTTAGTGGGCGGCACCATGTCTCCTGGATTGAAAAAATCATCATCAGGTGATGTGCTGTAAGGACAAAACAGCGTCATTCTGAGGGGTTCATACTGGTGATCCTTGTTCCAGCTGATTCTTCCCCCGCACTCGCGAAACAGGCCAGAAAGAGGATGAGAGAGTGAGATGAGTGTGAGTGGAGAGGGGTGAGGGGGGGAAGGAAAGAGGAGGGAGGGGTGGGAAAGTTGGAATATGCACCGTAGGGCGAAGTCCAATGCGTCCGCCATCCGAACTACCCAATCGGCCCACCTCACGCCGCCTCGCCTCGCTCTAGTTTCCAAGCCACAAAAAGCACCTGGGGCATGGGGATCAGAGTTTACGAGCTTGTTGCCAGCTCTTGAACTCTTGACATTTTATTACTATTCGGCCAAAATAATGTTATCGCACTTAGAGTTCGCCAATCCTGCCTGTACGGCGCAACGTCAGACGGGCGGCCAGCTGCTGCAACTGGTGGCTGGCTGGCTGGCTAGTTGACTGATTGGCAGCAAGATGAACAGTTGGGGAGAGGAGACGGGTGGACGGTTGGCCTTTTTTTTTGCCCCGGGGCCCCTTACTAACTTGTTTTCCCACCCAAATCTTGCAAGAGAGTCAGTCCTGTTTCGGTGGGCCACAGCACTTTTAACTGCCTTTGACCGCTTAGCCCTGACCGCTTAGGCTTGTTGTGCTTATACGAGTACTTCGTGCTTGTGCAGCTGAACCCTTTTGACGGGTAGGATCAATGCTGGCAGATCAATGGCCTTCATCCTCTGTGCCTCTCTCTCTCCACTTTGTCCTTTCAAACCAAAGTACGACTGGTATACCCTCGTACCTGTAGACTACTACTGTCCCGCTCTTGTTGCATGTCCACTCTGCGAAAAAGGATAAACTAGCTGGCCGTGCTCATAAAAGTGTTGGGTAGTGTGCTTTAAGAGGTTTCTTGGTACTGCAGGCACTGATCTATCATTAGTTGATATCTTACTCGAGTCCGGGGCAAGCAGGTGATCTGTGACAAGCCTTGCATAGTGCAGTTTCTTGTTGAAGAAGGAGATTTGATCTGATTAATGCAGATTTGTTGAAATTGAGATTTGAGCGAGACCGAGAACTGTGGGGGACCGAGACCGAGAACCGAGAAAGTTGACTACTGCGTGAGTGAGAAACTACTGCGAGTCTGCAGGCCGGACGTTCTGAGAGGGCCCAGACCCTTGCGGGGCCAGTGCGCGCGCCTGTCTTTGCTCCAGAGTCCAGCCGGGCAACTTCCAGCCCTTTCAGGCTTTCTTTCACTCAGCAAGTCAGCCCTACTAAGGGAGCACTGGCTGACAGCGGACTCGAACGCCCCCCCGAGTCCACCACGGCAGCCTCCCCGGGCTCTAAGGTGACCTGGAACACCCACCAACACCCACCCGTGCACACCTTTTCAGTGTCTCACACACACTCAAACTCACTCACACGTATACCGAGTATAACATGCAACTTGCAACCTGCGGGCTGACTGTACAGCGGGCTGAGAAACCCGGTCCGCATCCACGCTGACGAAATATAATACTCTACCTCCACAATGATAATAGCACGATGTCCTGCAGGAAGTCTTATTTTCAACCATTATTCTTTCAAAAAACAAGCCACAGCCCAGATCCATCGCTTTTTGCGATCGAGAGATAGTACGGGCGATCAGTGAGACGCCCGGGCCATCTGTCATCATGCTCCACAACTTCTGTCGTACAACCTGGCACTTCCGCACTCGCACATATAACAATACCACACATGTACATGGGAAACAAATATAACGTTTACTTCCCCCACTATGATTGCATTATTATCGATGTTCAAATCGTCACTCTCTCACACTCTGGTCCCAAATCCAATTATACTCCGTATTTATGACCCCCTTTGGATTCGTTAACAGAAAAGCAGGCACACGGGAAATAATCTACATCGGCGATTGACGTCTGCAAATAGGAAACGAAGGCACAAGTCACACCGGGTACTGCTGCTACTGCTGCTGCTGTCCAATAATCCTATTTCGGAACAAGGAAACAAACAACCAACCCGTACGGTGTTGTCTATGTATGCTATTGAACAAAAGAATAAGATCCTGCGAGAATCATTTCCCGAATCGAAGTGATAACCCCCTCTCTCTCCCCGCTCCATCACACAGACCTTTCGTGTGCGTGCATGCAGGAATTAGGAGAAACCTCCGGCAGTATCAAACTATCCACTAACTTTTTCTATTAGACCCTTTTTTGTTGCTTCTTTTGGCCAAGAGAAGCGGGCTGAAATATACTCCGAGCGATAAAACGTTGAACCATCACGGTTGGATACTACTATCCTATGCCCGCATTTGCTACTGTTGTTGAGCAAAGAGATAATGCCATATCCTCCAGCAGCTACGCCGAAGAACGTCCAGTCTACTCCCCCAGTCGCTCACTCACTCACTCACTCACTCACTCACTCACTCACTCACTCACTCCCTCACTCACTCACTCCCCCCCTTGCTCCCGCACTCCCTCTCTCTCTCTCTCCCCTTTTTCTTCCCCAACATCTTCTCTCATCATTCTCCTCTTTCAGGTCTCGAAAATCACCTCCGCCTTCTCATCAAGCATCGCCGCGACGATCGTCTCCCCCTTGATATTCTTCGGATTCTTCTCAGGCTTGAAATCATCCTCCGTCAAATCCGGATTCTGATCCAACCACGCCCTAGCCCTCCGCCGAAAAACCTCCTCATACACCTTCCTAGGCAGCACAACCTTCCACC
>JANIPN010359367.1:0-14082 GCA_027478595.1 Erythroxylum anguifugum
GGTGAGAGGAGGAAGACGATGATGATTTGAATGGGGAATTTTTTTCACATCGTGAATGAATGTTAAAATGCCTCAGTCGATGTCAGTCTTGCTGTAGTTGAACTAGTAGTCGAAGCTCGGCGAGGGGCACCTCGGGTTGCACCGGCCGCCGTCGGCATACAATAACTGCTTTCGGATTAGGTAAAAAGACCGAAAAGGTCAACTGGTGCTGCTGGAGCTGGGCCTCTGTCTCTCTGCTTCTCCATTTTGCAGATGTGCTCATGCTCATTTCAATTTACCTTCTAGACAGTGCTCAATAAAGCTTCATAAAGCTATTCTAGTATATGCTAGAGTCTCACCCCTGTAATAATAGACTTTTAATGAAGAAACAAAAATGCTTAGTGTTTCCTAGCTGGCTGGTAAGTCTTATCAACCCTGTACCTTACATAGTCCCAGGTAGGTAATTTTGGTACCCCCGGGGGGAAGAGGAAGTGAGGGCTTTTCCACCTGAAACTCGCCTCGACCCACAATCTCATTTCTTCAACTTTCGTGGCACTTCCAACCTGGGGAAAGTTTCTATCTTGAATACTTTGTAGGTTCTATGGAAGAGACCACAATTGTTTCATTTTGAAATTGCCTGAATGCTCGTTATCTATCGATGGTCAATGCAAAGGCACAAATGGACCCTCATCCGTCACGAAATGGGATGATCTACCTCGTTTCTCCGGCTGAAATGAAATGGTGGAGCCACTACAGCAGCGCACTGAGTCGTTTCACTTGACGCACATCGAATCTTTTACTCACAGCTTCTTCTCTCCACTTTAAAGTGGTTGAGAGCTCTTGAAGTCTAGATGTTGAAGACCCACAGTATCCACAGCCATGCAAGTAACGACAGGTCCCCACGGCAAAAGTCAGCCAGTCGCAAATACCCAGCGGCGCTGACTGGCTGAGTCTAAACCCTCAGATACTCGGGATTCCCTTGCTTGTTCTTGGCAAGCGACTGATGCTATTCGCTTTGATGGCAAAGGCTTGTCATCTGTGCTCTCGTCTGTCCTGCGAGGGCCCCTCCCTGCCAATCGGTGCCGCTACCAGGCTAAATGTCAGACTTTTGGGAGGGGGGGAACCGGGTCTGAGCGCGGGCCCTAAACATTGGCATCTACTACTATCCTGACAGACAATCGTGGGGTCGTGCCTCATTGTGCATCTTGTAACGCTGGTGGCACACGTATCATGGCCTTTTTTGTTCCATTCTTCTTATTGATCTTTTAGTTTTAGCTTTGGCTTTGTGAAAGTGCCTGCATGGCAAGCAGCTGCAGCTTCTTGGGTCAGTGTGTTTTTGTTCCCGCGTTAGTTCCTAAAACTTCAGCTCTGACCACGATGTTTATCCGCAAACGTGAGATCTCGAATCTAAATAAAATGCTGTATACCACGTTGTTTTCAAAACATCGGTTCTTGCTGTCTCTTTTCCTTGTTCACGAGCGTCGAATGGCCCTTTGCCCTACCTTTCGCAGGTTTCAATCTCAGAGCCTTCGATGGACGACGCTTCTCCGTTAGGCCTCCTAAAAACCAGTGCCAGGCTTGCCAGGCTCGAGGAAGGCTATGGCGAGCCATGGGCACAGGTGCTGGGAGAGGTCATACCCTCTATGGTAATAGTTATTATGGCCGTGAGTCTGAGGTTCTGGGCGCGACTCATCATACCAACCAAAGGCCGGACCCTTTGGTGGGATGAGTAAGTCATCTTCATATCCTTTGATAACCCTTGTATTCGTCCTAACTAACTGTCGTGATAGTTGGTTCGTACTGGTGACTCTCGTCTTCACCTTAGCATCGAGTGCTACTACAATATACTGGACTAGCATTGGGCTCGGGAAACATATTTGGGCTATCAACCCAAGAGAACATGAGGCTAACTGTAAGAAACCATTATTTTCATTATAATGACTATTCAAGCAATAGAGACCGGCTGCTAACATCATTCAAGTCAAGCTGCTGTTCTCTCAAGTCTTTCTTTGGAATATAGGGACGACTTTTGCCAGATTCTCCGCCTTGTGTTTTTACGCTCGACTATTCCCCTCCCATAATCGTAAATTTCGGTTGGCGCTATGGGTAGCGGCAGGATTGAATGGTATCTGGGAGATAGGTGCGATCATATCTGGTATATTCCAGTGCGAGCCCATTCAAAAAGCATGTAAGTTCACCTTTACCTACACTTTGCATAAAATTTACGAAGCCCGCTCCTGGTACACTACAGTTGCTTTGTGAGAGAGAGTCTTACTAACCACACATCTCAGGGCGTCCACTGGACATGGAATTAGGCGGCCACTGTATCGACTACTATCAGTGGTATGTCTGGATGGGTGCCAGCAATATTTTTCTCTATGCCCTAGTGCTCTTGCTGCCGGTTCCAATTATTCTCCGTCTCAAACAATCTTGGTTTCGGAGGATACTCGTGCTCCTAGTTTTCTCTTGTGGATACGGGTATGTACCTCCTCGATCAGGTATCGTCCTACGCTGACCAGCCAGTGCGCTCGCTTGTGCTGTTGTTCGTCAGACCATCACGGAACACATGGGACCGGGCTTTATCTATGATCCGATGTGTAAGTCTCCGCGATGGAAACGTTGTTTATCTGCTCACAAGTGCTAACACGAACATGCAGACAATATTATCAAACTTAGCCGTATCCTCGTTGTCGAAACGCCGATATGTATAGTTACACTCTGCTTGCCGGTAATTTTTGGATTGTTTAAGCATATGTGGCTGAATGGCGCTGGGTCTGTGTCGAGCCGGAGAGGCTCCTGGTACCAATCGTATACCGACTGGGTGAACGAGCGATGCGACCAAGCAGAACGGAGGTCTATGGATGAGGAAGATGGACTATCCGATACTGGACACTTTCGCACAAACAGCGCGGGGTTGCCCGCTGGTAGCATCAAGAACTTGGAGAGCGCGTATAGGCCGCCTCTGCGTGCTGCCAAAAGCTCTATAACCATTGAGCGGGAGTTCATAGTGTCGGTGGAGGATAAGCCGGAATCCAGGAACTCGAGCTTCGGAGAGTTTGACGTGGAGCAGCAGCATCGAGTGTGGTTTGCCGCTTCGCGGCATCAGAGAAGGGATCCGAGCTCATGATGGAGTTTTGGGAGGAAAAGGAACTCAAGTGTATATATTCGAATTTTTCAAAAAAATGTTCTTTGTGTGCAAACTGCGAAGTGATGATGTCAATGAACCAGTATCTTTGGTGCCTACAGAACTACGACACGCACGAAAGAAAAATCCTTGACGATTGAATGGATCAGAACGGTAATTTTGGCATCTACGATTAGTGATTGATTCTGTGAATCATGCTGCAAACATCTGTACGGCATGCTATCCTTGTCTAGTCGTACCGGGTACCTCTACGTCGGGTGCATGTCAGCTGATTATGCGGCTATCGAGGCGCTCGCTTGAGTTTGATATTCCTTCCGCCCGCGAACCGAGAGTTAACCCTCTACGTAGGAGGCAGATATTGATCTGCGACCGACAAAAGAAAGACGCAACTGGAAAGAAGAGATGGCTATTGTCTATGCGAACCTCCGCAACACTGAGTGAAGAAGCACTTTAGCCGAACAACTGTCGCTCCGATCAGACGTTCGTTCCTCGAGGTCCTACAACCACTCAGGGCAAGGGTTCGAGACTGTCGTCAAAACTCGACACGAGCAAGCTACAATCAGGCGATAGATGTCTACAACACAACTTAGTACGCACACAAGTTATCACATATCCCATTCTAAACCATCTCGAAGTAGATTTATCAACAAAGAGCCTCCCCCCAGCCTCCTCCCCGCGATGATTCCCCAGCAGGATCTGTGGTTCTCAACGGTGGTGACGACGGGCACCCGCGGCCCTCGATGCAGGTCCCACGAAACGCACAGTGAGAACAAGGAGATCGCGCAAGCTCATTGGCTGGCGGCCTGCACAGGCCCCAACAGCACTCAGCATCACGGAAGAACACGTGCAAACAACCCTTTTTTTCTTTTTTCGCTTTTCCTCTCTCAATTTTTTCTTCGGCGGTGAGGAACAGTCGGATCGGCAGCCAATCAGCGCCCGCCAGGTCTGACCTGCACCGTCGCAGAATCAAGAATTGTGGGAATGGTGTCTTATTCTGCCGAAATGTCACAGCGTCAAGTGTTTTTTCATCTGGTATTTTTCTTACTGTTCTTGGCAGTTGGTTGTCCACTTGGTCCTTCTCTCCTGACTAAAGGGAAAGGTACCACTACCCAAGCGCAAAATTCTTTGTGATGGAGACATTGAATAGAATCAAATTTGGGTGGGGTAGTACTCCGCTATCTTTGATGAGCGCATAGCTGTGTTCTGGAATCCAGATTACTGGGTAGTTAGATGTCCTCGCCATCATTATTACTCGCCCGCCCTATTCCAAGGGGGCGATGGTGGTGCATCATTTTTATCACGGTTATCTCATTATTCATTCCTGCCTCGGTGCGTGTCCCCGGGTTATTTATTTTGCGCCGTGACCGATTTCCGGCGGTCGCGGGTGCCAGCCATTCGTGTCATTCCCCAAGTCTGCCCAAGAGTGCCAGCGTGGCTAGTGCGTCGCAGAATAAACCCACCTGCCGTGCAACCACGGCCAATCGATGGCCCCCAGGGTTGGACGCGACTTCCCCTTTGATTTTCTTGAACTTCAAACGCTCCCATTCCATCGTCATCAACCTTTCAACCCTCAACTTCGCCAACCCGCCGTCTCTGGACCTTCGCCAATGGGTCTCGGTGGTCGCGTATCCTCCTCGAATTGATTCTCGCGCAGTCGCTCATTCACTTCTCTCTCTTTTGTACTTATCCACCGTCAAGCAAACAATTTCGGGCAGTATTCACCCTTTACCGCCCGTTTCCCAGCGCGCTTTCTTCACAAAACCCTACTGGAGCGTGATCTATCGAATGTGGTAATTTTTGCAACGTCGTCCGAAAATTTAAAGACGTGTCAATTCAAGTCCGCTGCCGGGGGACTTCGACGCGTCTTCGAACGCCGACAGAGTGGAGGGTGAGCGCAACCTAACAGCGTGCTTTTATTTTTTTATTTTTTTGGGGAGGGGTGATGTCTGGATTTGGTGGAGTGAAACTCACTAACGCTGATCTTCAGAAATAGAAATCGAATCTTCCTCTCCTTTTCAGCTCCCACTTCCTCCGCTACCGAAAGGCCTGGGTCGTCGTCCTGCTACGACCGAAACGGGTGGTCAGTCCGAAACCACCACCACCACCGATAATCGTTCGCGGTCTCCGAGCGTCTGGACAGCTCCCTCACCGGGTGAGAAGCGACGTGCACGCTCGCCGAGTCTCCCAGCTCTACCCGCTCCGTCGCATCGCGAAGCTTCCCGTCAGGGGTTGACCCCATCGAAACATCACAAGTCGGAAAGCAGCTCGTATTACACCGCTTTATGGGGGTCTCCCTACGATTTGCCCTCCAGCTCTAGAGCACCTGGGCAGGGTTATCAGGACCGCAGCAGGAGCAGTTCGCTTCTCGACGGCGGTGACGACGAAGAAGACGAAGACGAAGACGACGACTCTGTCTTTGGACTGCCCCCGCCTAGCCTAGTCCGACGTCACTTTTCGCTTGCTGAAGGGGACTTGAGTTCGTCAAACTTATCCTACACGTCACGGCAGCTGTTGAACGCACTTGCAGATTCGGGTGAGGAGGCTCCTATCGAATTTCCCCATTCTGCTCTTCCTGAGGAGTGGGTTCGCAAGATCGCGGAGAAGAAAAAGCAAAATCTTCACTGGTTTAGTGACAACTCTGCCAGCGATTCTGGGTCGGAAGGTGAATTCGATGAGTCTTGGCTCGAGCCCGGTCTAGAGACACCCACCGCAAAAGGGAAATCGAAGAGACGCCAACGAGGCTCCGAGAGTGCAGTACCCTCTCTGGTCAAGCACCGTAGAGGTCAAGCCAGCGACGCGACTATAACCCAGCAAGATTTTGACACTATACTGAACAGTCGTCGATTCAAGAGCTCCATTGCACGCAACATGTCTGCGGCTACAGATACTTTACCTAAGTTACCGGAGAGGACTCTGTCCAACTCGGACAAGCCTCTCCCCGCACCGCCACTAGAACGCACGATATCAGAGGCTCCTGTTATTAATTCTGTGCCGCCTACGGCCGAGCAGCCGAGTTCTACGTCCGAGCGGCCGACCGCGGTGAAGCGCCCTTCCGTCACATCCTCGACATCGTTTCAACGTCCAAAAAAGAAAGTTGTTTGGAGAGGCAAGGCCTGTCTGATTGCTCTTCCACTAGACAGCGGTAAAGACGAGAATGGCCAGCCGAAACGTTATCTGAAACGCGATGAAGCTCAGGCGATATTCGATTCCTGGAAACGGAAAGGATTCAACGTTGACGGGTTCAACTTGTCGGATGACTCGTTCAGCAACACTCAAGTTCAGAGCCGCGGCATCTTTCCCGATTCTAGTGATTATCGTACCACAATTCAAAGCAAAAACTTCCGTGTCAGTATTCCGGACACAAAGTCTTGGAACGACTACAAGAAAGAGTTACAAGAGCAGAAACTAAGAGCTCTCGGAGTGAGCTTCGGAGACGATCCTCCACCACGTAGCTCACCTACGCTATCGAACCCCATGAGCCGGCAGATGTCACAAAGCTCGGTTGCTGCATCGTCGCACCCTGGTGCCACCCAGTCAGCTACCGGCTTCAGGAACGGGCTAGAAAATGGGTTTTCTCCACCTTTCCCTGCGCAACCAAATCCATTTGCTCGACCTCAATCAATGATGTCTCCCGATATTCCACAGGGACCACCGACTGGGTTCCACTTTCCAAGGCAGTCTATGGCTTTCGCTCCCGGTCAGACATTTAATAACATGGCGTTGCCTCTGCAGACTGCATCTCCGCTGTCTGGTCCTCTCTCTCAACCTCTGAGCTCTCACCCTACTTCTCGCGGAGTGTCTCCATTTTTAGACAGTCGTCGACACAGTATCCGCCAGACGCAATCTCCTATTACGACTCTTCAAGAATCAAGCGAAGAGTACTTTCCCGGCGTGTCGAATCTCTTACCGCATCTCCGCTCCAATGAGCCATCTATTGCAAAGATTCAGCAGCAAACGAATAACCTGCAGCCTCTTGTGGAACGCAACGAACCGAGCATAGTGGAGCCTACAAGATTTACAAGCCATCCTGATATTGCAAGCCCAATGCCCCAAGGGCATCGGCACAATGTCAGCGAATCTTTACAACGGGAAATCGATGACGCGGAGTATCACCTCGAAGAGTCTATTCGACGTCAACTCGAAGAAGAGGATGAAAAAGCGCAGCAGGCAACCAAAGAGAACAAGGAACCTGAGCCCGAGCCTCTTATCTCCCTTGCAACCGACGAGCAAGACGAGCAAGATGAGAAGGAACAGGAGCAAGAACCGGAGAAGGAGACAAAAGACGATTTGTCTGAGATTCAAACCAACCCGAGCCTTGCCCCTTCGCCCAAGGCTCTGCCGGTCAAGGCCATCAAACCTCCTTCCACCGTTCGCTCTGGCCATTCGTCGAAATCGTCAATATCTAAGCTCAATGTCAATGCACCGGAATTTGTGTTTGACCCCACCAAGTCTTTCAAGCCTAGTGGTACGTTCGATTTTGGCGGTAGTTTTGGGGGTGGGAGCTTCGGAGGTGGCCAGTCGATGGAGAAACAAACCAGTGGTACGGGTACCGCACTGTTTGGCGCTCACTCCAAAACTACCTCAAATATGTCCTCGTTTAGTGGCAGCTTTAATGCTTCCGCTCCCGCATTTACTCCGCAGATGCCTCCACAGCAGTTCAACGTACCAAAGAAAGATTTCAGCTTTTCGTCACAAATGCCGTCTTTCAACGCGGGTGCACCGAACTTTACTCCTGGAACTGGGCTTGGCATTACCAATCAAGACCGAGAAACAGACGAGAAGTCTGCTCCGAAGATATTCTCTATCAACATGGCTGATATTCAGAAGCCTACCAAGAAGTCGAAGGCTATTCCGATTGTGAAGCCTCCTTCCGAATCTGAAGGTGAGGGTCAACATAGTTTTAATATAGAAGACGGGCGGATAGACCGGTCAGAGTCGAAAATGAAGAGGGCTCGGCGGGATGAAGGTTCTGGAGACGAGGTTCCGCAATTTGCTACCCCTAGCCGCGAGGTATCCATGGAACCACAAGCCAGGAGTTCGTCGGTGCATAGGCGGACTCGTAGCATTTCGCTCACGAAAGACAAAGACATCCAAGCCCCTGTGGATGCTAATGAGAGGCTGCACGCTATTATTGATGAAATGAGAAGCTCAAGAAACTCTACAGACAACAGTGCACCAGAAATGCCTATTACCGAAGACGAACCAAGCGTCACCGCGAAATTGCTGGAAAGCGATACCGGTGCCGATTCGGTCTCACCAAACCCCGAAAATGCGGTAAAAAGCATCGAAAGTACTCCAGGGAAATCTCCTGGAAGGAAGAGTCATCTTTCTGCTGCTGCAAAGTCGTTCCACTTCAATCCAGGCGTCATTTCGTTTCAGCCAGGCTTGCCTACCGAAATACCAAAACTCCCCTCTCCAATCAAGAAGGAAGATCTGCCAGAGAAGATCGAAGAAGAGAACGAAGAGCCAGTTTCAAAGAGCGTACCGCAAATCACGGAGGTAGCTGCTCCCACGCCGAAGAAGCCTGTCACGGATATTTTCGGCTCTGGCCTTGGCTCGTCTAAGTTCGCTGGTTTGGGAGAGTCCAAATTCGCTGGCCTCGGCGAGTCTAAATATGCTGGGCTCGGTGAATCCAAGTACGCCAAGTCTCCATCTCCAGAGAAAGAACCGGTACCGGAGCCGCAAAAGATCAGCGAAGAGAAAGCACTAAAAGACAGAATCATGAACGGTGTTTCCTACGTCGAGCCTTCGTATCAAGAGCTGGAATACCAAGAGTTAGATGATGTCATGAAGCAACTCAATGGAGATGATTCTGATATCGGTGTCGAGAGAAACCCCGCAGAAGACTGGCGAAACCAGTCGGTCGATGTCGACGACTGGCAGGACTCGTCCAAGAGGAATGGTAGTGCTCATAGGCAGAGTCCGAAGGGTTGGCGTGGACAACCGATGCGTCAAGCTTCGGATGAAATTCGCACCAGCAACCCCAACGAACTGCAGAAACCCTTCCAATACCTGCCACGGGACGAATCTGGATCTTCTGATAGCCTTGCTCGTGAGCTTGTGGCTAAGAATGCGCGCTTCAGCCCGTCTTATCGACCATCGCGAACGAACGGAACGCACGAGTCGCCGATCAACAGGCTTAATAGCGCTGAACAAGTCGACATTAGCGACTGGAATGATGTGGTTGACTCTGGAGATGAAGACAAGTTCCTATCTAGGACCGCCTTCTTTGATAGCCGCGTGAACGAGCTTGTCGGTGATGTGATTGACAAGCGACTGATGCCCCTAGAGCAAGGTCTTGCCAACATCAACACTGCTCTAGCTCGCCTCGGTAGCCGATCCGGAAGCCGGAGATACCGCAGAAGTCTTTCAGCCGAAATCGAAGATAGTGATGCAGACGACGAGGATGAGGTTGCTCAGTCCAGAGCCATCTCCCCTCTCAAGGATCGCAAGTTCGAGAAGCTCAAGGCTACGATCTTCGAGTCCATCGGTGCTCAGAAGCTGGCTCCTTCCCAGGAGGAATTCGAAAAGATCACTCAATCGCTGGCCGAACTCAAGACTGCTTTGCATGAACGCCAGCAGCCGTCAGAGCCGACACCTACTGGTGCGGCTACGATCGAAGACTTCGCCAAGCTGCAGCATAATATTATGGAACTCAAGGCTTCTATTGCGGATCAACAGGAGCGACCGGCTCCGCCGCAGGCCAATGAATCTTCAGAGGAGATGACTCAGCTAAAAGAAACTTTGGCGGAACTGAAGGAATCAATGAAGGAGCGAAAAGAAGCTGGTTCTGTCGGCGATATCACCAAGACTATCGACGAGGCTGTCAACCGAGCAATGCGCGGCAAATCAGCGCCGATAGTCTCCACGGAAGAAGCTGCTGCAACTGAGAAGCTTCGATTGCAAGTTGGCGGCCTCGAAAGCATGCTTAAGGTTGCAGAAACTCGTGCAGATGATGAGCTGAAAGCCAGAAGGGAAGCCGAGGATAATCTTGCGGAACTGCGGAGGTCTCTAAATGCTGCTCAGGCAGATGCTGCTAAATACAAGGAGTCAGCCGAAGAAACCGAAGACAGCCTCAAATCGTTCCTTAATGGCCAAATGGAGGCTAAGCAGCACACTGCTATGTTGGAAGAAGTCAATGCTGCTCGCGAGAAGACAGTCAACGATCTTTCGGACAAGAATGCTGCGCTTGAAGACACCCTCGAGGAATACAGGTCGTCCTACCAGGAGAAGAAGGGTGAGCTTGAAGAAGTCAAGACCCATATGAAGAGTCTCGACGATGAAAATCAGAATCTCGACAAGATGATCTCCGAAATGAAACAGAAGATTCAAGAAGGTGTACAGTCGAAGAAAGCGCTACAAGACAAGTTTGGCTTACTACAGGACGAGATGGCTAAGACAGCTCAGAACATCGCGAAGGATCAGTCTGCTTGGAGACACAAGGAAGAAGAGCACAAGGCTAAGAACGACCTTCTGAAAGCCAGACTTGAGGCCGAAGGCCGAACTCGGGAGCGACTCGAGATGGAAATCGACCGTCTCGAGAAACAAGAGAAGGAGGCACTGCGAGCAAAAGCCCTTGTCGACCAGATTCGAAGCGAAAATCAGCATCTCGTGGGAATGGTCAATGAAATTCGATCCAAGAACCACGAGATCCAAGATCATGCTAAGAAGATGGAACGTGATCTTCACGACGCCAGAGAGTCTAACCGCCATGAGGTGGGGCGCATCTTGACCAAGACCAAAGCAGATGTCGGAGCTGCCAACCAGCAAGTCGAAATCGTTCGTGAGAAACTCGAAAGCGTGATTGAACGCGTAGAGGGTCAAGTAGAGCAACTCAAGACCGACAACAAGGATGCTAAGCATCGCTACGAATCTCTCCTTGAGGAAGCTTCCGCCAACAAAGCAAATGCCCTACGTGAAGCTGCAGAGGCACGCGAGGCAGCCCTCCAGGAGCATTACAGATTCCACGAACGGACGCTGGAGGACGCGAAACAAAACCACCAGCGATCTCTCGACGAAGCGAAGGCATCCTACGAACAAGCACTCGAAGATAACAAGGTGTCTCACGAGGAAGTCCTCGAGACCAGCAGGGCTTCACATGAAAGAACTGTGCAAGAGATCGAAGCTCATCATGCTAGAGCGCTTGAAACCGCTGACGCCGATCACAGCCGTGCGATGACCTACATGAAGCAAGACTACGAACGCCAGGTACACGTTGCAACGGAAGACAAGCGAATGACGGAACACTACCTCAGCGGCCGTGTCAACTTTGCCGATGAACAAGTTGCTCACATGAAAGACCAAATCAGGCACCTGGAAGAAAGACTACAGATCGCCCAATCAGCCGCGCAAGCAGCTGCCGAAGCTGTCAAGGTGGCCAAGGCTACATCACCCGCACCCGCACCTGCAGCACGCACGAGTATATCCGGCGGCTCAGCGGCAGCTTCCAGGGGATCCGAATTGCCAGAGAAGATTTCGCCTCAAGCACTCCGGGAGTCTATCATGGTCCTCCAGGAACAGCTGCACCAGCGTGAGAGCCAGATCGAGGAGCTTGAAGAGGAACTCGGCAAGATTGACAAAGATGCTCCCAACAAGGTTAAGGAGAAGGACATCGAAATCAACTGGTTGCGTGAACTCTTGGGGGTCCGATTGGATGACCTTCAAGATATCATCACTCAGCTCTCGTCTGTCGGCTACGACAAGGATGCGGTACGTGATGCCGCCATCCGTCTGAGGGCAAACCTGCAAATGGAGCAACAAGTGAAGGAGCGACAGATGGCAGGTGGTGGAAAGCTACCATCTCTTTCTAGCCTCTCTCAAGTTGCCGCCTCGCCTCGCTCCCTCCCCATGGCGGCAGCAGCTGCTTGGGGAAGCTGGCGCAAAGGTCAGACTTCGCTAGGAAGCCTAGCCGAAATGGCTGCTCCTGCAGGGGCAACTGTCAACACACGTGCCGACCGACAAGACCGAAGCGCCTCTCAAACGCCCTCGAAGTCGTCTCCACAGTCGTTCCTCTCTGGTCTTCTGACACCTCCAGCGTCTAACCTGCGTCAAACACCTCAACCAGGCCCCAGTGCACGTACAGTCTCTGCACCCTCTCGGAGGCCAATGGGCGGCTTTTCGACCCCGAAACGACATATGTCGTCCAGCAGCCAGGAAAATAGGCGCGCATTAGCCAACCTTCCTCCACCCGAGACCCCTCCACTACTGCGGGGCGATTCGTACGACCAAGACGCCGAGAGCGGCCACTACAGCCTGGATCGGTACGTCAACGAACAGGACGACGAAGTTGTTAGCTCGATTCCACCCAATGGCTCCGACGATGGTAGGGGTAAGGGTACGGCATCTAACAACGAAGAACCGTTTGGGCCCACTATCGAACTCGCCGGCTGATTCTTCGGCGTGTATACACACAACAATCAACGCGAATGACTGTACAAAGTCACATTTACATACAACATCAACATCAAACATCAACAAATTTCCTTTGTTTATAAATCCTTGACGACTGTCTACCGATACCAGATTGCTCCAGTTTGAAAATTTCTTTACACATCTAGGCTCTCTTTTTTTCTCCGATTGTTTGGCTTTTGTCTTTTTTACTCTATAATTACACGCATAGCGAAACCACGAAAGTACGGCCGCACTCTCTCATCAAGCGGGGTCGGCGGCGCTCTTTCGTTGCGGGAACACGCTGGCTGCTAACGACGAAACTTTAATGAGCTCTCCAACAATTTATATTTCTCTTTCGATCGATCGAGCGAGCGAGCGAGTTCGAGGGGGAGAATAAAAGGAGGAGGGCGAAGGATGGAAGGAGGGAAGAGGAGGCGAGAAAAGGAAAGAAGGGCAAAGCGAGCACGTTGGATATACCCCCACCACCGATTTGACAGTTCATCTGAATTTGCTTTTTTGCTATTTTGTTCTATTTGCGAATCGAATCGAAACGAATCGAATCTCGAGCGAGCGAGTGAAGGGAAGACCGCGCAACCCCCCCGACTCTACGGAGTGGGGGCGGCATTAATAGGAAGAGAGGGAGAGAGAGATATAATCTTGCTGATGCTGCGAGGAGGGGCGTTCTTTGATTGATAGGAATGGATTACTGGCACTGGATTTGGCACTTCGGTCGTTTTATTTACCTCCCGTTAGCTTTGGGCTAAGGGGGGCGAAGAGAAGCTAGAGCAAGAAGCAAAGCGGGTTTTGATTTTTTCTTTCAAACAAGAAATCTAGACTGGAAATGATTGTTTTTAACTCTCTCAACTCACTGGAGATGGAGATGGAGAGGACCTGGCTGATGCTTCCACTGCTGCTTCGTTGGCCTCAGACAGACAGACAGACAGGTGGGCGGGCTGGCAGGTATCTAGCTAGATAGTATGTATGAGCATTTGAGAGAGTGAGAGTGAGAGTAGCAAAGATTGTTGATAGACTGTCTTAAGAAGAGATCTCAATTTTTTATAACCCTTCCTTCTACCCAATGCCGTGTGCTAATTGCTGCTTGTGATTCTGAGATGCGTGTGAAGTGTCAGACGATCGATCGTCTTATTCTCATGTACATATTATTATGTGCATGTGCGCGAACTTCGAAGTAGTCTATTCGTGTTATACTTTTCGCACTGGCCTTCCGGATTTTCCCAACAAAAAAAAACACCCCCTAGAAGATAAATAAAAACCTTAATTCTCGTAACGTTAAAGGTTAGAGTAATGAAAAAGGTTTACTAGAAGAAATCTGGGGGTTACGCTACTGATTAGCTGGCCGACGAGATTCCACTTAGTCCTAGAACTGTGGTTCCGCAGACCCGTGACTGTTTCTTCGCCATTATTATTCTCTCAGGTGTGTTTTTTTCCCAATGGCCCTCCTCCTCCTCCTCCTCCTCCTCCTCCCTCCACAAGCAAGGAAGATGTTCGATCATCCTCGGCCCGGTATCCTCCTGTGTACATGGGAGTGGGTGGTGTGTGGGTGCGTG
>JANIPN010360400.1:3531-14071 GCA_027478595.1 Erythroxylum anguifugum
GCGACGCGGCCGGAGCGCTTCGTCGCGAGGCTGGACAAGATGTTCGAGCCCGGCGCGAATCCCTCGGGGTCGGACCAGTTCAACAGGACGATCATGAACCCGGCTAACGAGCCGGACTTTGCGACGCCATACCTGTATAACTTTGCGGGCAGGCAGGACCTGAGCGTGCAGAAGAGCAGGTTCATCGCCAAGAGCTACTACCATACCGGCGCCAAGGGCCTGCCGGGGAACAGCGATGCGGGCGCGATGCAGACCTGGCTGCTGTGGAATATGATCGGGCTGTACCCGCTGACGGGCCAGACGACGTTCCTGATCCATTCCCCGTGGTTCGGCATGGACATCGACTTGGGAGGGGGCCGGCAGCTGCGGATCAGCGTGCAGGGTGGCAATGCGGACTCCGCGTACTACGTGCAGAGCCTGAAGGTCAACGGGAAGGACTGGCACAAGAACTGGCTCGTCTGGGACGATGTTTTCGCCCGCGGAGGCTCGATGGAGTACGTGCTGGGCGCCAATCCGAGCACCTGGTTTAAAGATGGGGAGCTTCCGCCTAGTCCTGCGTATGGGCGGTGACGACGTTCGAATGCCCGTGGGAGAAGCCCGTGGGCTCCGCTGGTGGCGGTGGTCGCCTGTCTTGTGATCGCAGTGGCGGCGATCGCAGTACGGTATTTTGAAGGGGTTTATAAGGACAGGTCGCTCAAGAGACGATGCAAAGTCCTCCCATAGAGCGAAATTTCTTTTCAACTTTTTTCATTCTCTCTCGTACATATATTGAACTGCTCGAAAGTACATAGGTAAACAAGACATAATCAGATTACAATGACAAAATTATATGATAACATGATCGATCTTCCGTACCCAGGCCGTCGTTGAGGTTTTCGATAAGCGTCGTCACTGACCGCCAATCTAGCTCATGAACCCAGCCTTCCCGTCCCCATCAGCGTCCTTCCTGGGGTTGAGTCTATCGATCAAGCGCGGCTTCCCAGTCTTAGTATCCGTCGTAGTCGCCGAATCCCTCCTAGCATCGCCAACGTCCGTCCTATCATCAGTAGTACGCCGCTGGTTATACCCATCAGCAGTGGTATCCCTCTCCGCGGTGGTCCTCTCCCTCTCCGCGGCCGTCTTCTCCCTCTCCGCGGCCAAACGATCCCTCGTTTCGCCCGGCGCCCTCGTCTCGCCCGGCGCCCTCCGATCGTCCGGCTGCCCTCGCTCGCTGCGGCTCCCGAACCCGATATCCCCCTCGCGCTGGGGCTCGGTCCTAGGCTCGCCATCGAAGGTATCGACGCGGTCCTCGCGGCCCGTCAGCGTGCCGCCCTGCGCCTTGAAGTCCGCCATGCTGACGGCGGGCAGGGCGCTGGTGGCATGGTGCTGCGGCTCGTTGTGGTGCACCTCGTGCACGGGGACCGTGGTGTGCACGACGGACGGCTGCACCGTTTCTTTTTGGACGATCGGCTGGATCACCTCGTGTACGTGGTGGTGCACGTGTTCGCCTGTGACCGTGGGGTTGACGCTGGATGTGTGCTCGGTGGGCACTGTGGTGGTGGTGTTTTTGAAGCGCGCGGATTCGGCGGCGAGGCGTTCTTTGGTCGCGTCTGGGTCGTCGTGGCGGTATTCGCGGTGTTCCGTGCCCAGCTGGTTGTGCGTGTGTTTCTCGGGGAGGATCTCGCGGTCGGCGATGGGCTGGACGGTCGTGTGGTAGTGGTCTTGGTGGACTTCGCGGTCGACGACGGTTGTTGCTTGCTCGTGCTCCGTGGGATGGATTCGCTCCGCCACGACGGCTGGGTTGACGTGCTCGGAGACGGTTGTGTCTTTGCGACCGGAGTTGGATGTGAGGTCTTTGATGGCGGCCTTTGCTTGCTCCATTATCGATGTGTTTCTTTATATGCTTCTTATGTGTTTTTTTGCGTTCCTTCAGATCAGGGGGTTATAGTACAGGATATATAACAGTGGGCTTATTAGATAGAGTTCAAGAGAGCATATTCTTGGGTTTTATATTACGGATACACAAGAATAAGGCTCACAATATATACCACAAGCACGGAGACGTAATTATGACGACTGAATCATAATAATAATAGAGAACTGGTTGTTGACCTGAGACAAGCAATGATGCACATAGAGAACGAGGTTGGCTACTCAAGCTTTCGGCAGCCTTGCTGGACTTACCTACTTTACCCATAGATACTCCGATCATGAAAGCTCATGCCGCGTGTCTAGACCGCAAAAGCCTGTTTTGACAGAGCCTTGAGGGGTAGGATACGAAAGCATGATGTTTTGTCGCCTTGGCTGCGGTCGTCGAGTGTGTTGTCGGAATGCGTTGTCAACACACGTCGAGATCAAGATCAAGATCTGGTTTGGGAATTTCGCACTAGTTTGACTCCCTGCACATGTCAAGGTCGTAATGGGCTGTTGGTTCCCCAGAGATGGTTAGCCATGTCATCCGATCGAGGTCGACATCGCGCCAACCAAGATCTCTATCTTTTTTTGGTTGGGCTATATGTGAATTCGCCCGGCCATGCATCGAGAAAAAAGAAAAGCAAAAAACGCGACAATGATGGCGCGATCCCTATCGACGTGGACGGATCCGTATAGGATAGCTGGTTGCGCTGTTTCTCCTCCTTCTGTCTCAAGTACTTTCTCTATGTGGCGGGAGATCAGCACCGGGATTCTCCCAATTCGACACCAAATTTCCCCATCCTGGCATCAATGCCGCATCATTACAGCCCGCACACAGACCCTGCTCTGCTTCTGCTCGTCATTACCCATTAAGTTGGGCGGCGCAGCACTGTCATGACGTTTCTTGCTCCAGTACTTTGCAGACCCTTGCATGGTTTCACCTCCCTACCTATCTGTCTCTCTCTCTCTCCGCATTTGACCCGCGAAACGGTTTTATTCCTTGCTCAGAATGACATGACGACAGGGTAACTGGAGAGGGCATGATTATTCCCGGAAAAGACTGCGTGTTAGCCGGCTGTGCCCTATGACAGAATCAACGCCCGGAATCAAGAACCCACAATAATGCGCCGACTCAAGAATGCTTTCCGCTCCAAGGAGGAAAACAGCTCTTTATCATCCACGGACGACGGCGAGACGTTCCTATACATAGAGCCCGAATTCCGCCATTCGCTGTACGAAGATACATCTTATGGACCCCAGCCGGACTGGGGCACCACGCCTCTGAGGGGAAATGGAGTATCGGTCACGGGATCACCTTGGGTACAGGATGGAGGCCCTGTTGTTGACCTCACTGACCCCGATCTGACTCCCAAGCCGAGGAGGTCCTCGGTGGCCCAACAAAATGACGCGCAGCTCGACGAAATGGAGGAAATGTTGAAGCGCATGTCTCAAACCAACGTGGGCGAGCAACAGAAACCTTCGAACAAACCGTCAACAGGGGATCTCAAGGAATTTAGGGCGCGTCGCAGCGGGATCTACGATCAGCCTCGAGAGACGACGGACACGGAAGCAGAAGATGTTCCAACTTCGTCGGAGGCAGTCGATGAAGGATATAGTAGTGCAGATACCGTTATTCACACAGGAGTGGCTCCGGGTAAGAGGATCTATGATCAGCATTGGGAGACGACGGACACGGAAGATGTTCCAACGTCGTCGGAGGTAGTCGACAAATCTTGGTATAATAGTACAGATACCGTCATTCATACAGCAGTGGCTCCGGGTACGAAGAATATCCATCCCCTTTACTATCGATCTAGAACTAATTATTTGAACAGCCGTCACCCAAGAGACTGTCCGCGAGCGCGTGCACGAGATAAGAGAGGAGCAAATAACCCGCGACATCCACACCCACGACGTATTCCACCGCATACTCCCCATTGTGGACGTCGAAGTCCTCCCCACCCGGCACTTCAAGAAAGAAGGTGGGAGACTCATCGAGTTCAAGCCCGAAGACGTACCCGGAAGGTCCAATCACTGGGTCGTTGCCGAGACGCTCTCGAAGGGGAAGAAGAACTTTACGCCTGTTCCGAGGAAGTTCACCGCGAGGAGGTTCGATGGCACGGACGGAGATGCGAAGAAGTATATAACGGACGAGGGATATGAGCGCACCGAGCAGACCTGGGTCCATCCTCCGAGGCTGGAGACTGGCGCTCGGAATACCGGACAGACTGTACCGATATATCTGTGAGAGCGTGTGGTAGCGTATATAGGACCCTGTATGACTATATGTAGTGCAATAGCTAATGTTTGATTGATCAATCACCCCTGTCGGCCACTTTAAAATGCTATAAGAGTACATATTCTCGGCACAGTACGCTGAAATGCTTTGAGACTGCTATTATGTCACCGGTTTACCAGGAGATACATATGGCTGCCAGCTATCGTTTGGGAAGTAACTTGCATTATCTAATCGATTCTATACTTCTCATATATTACATCGAGACGCGATCTGGTATGTGAACCAAGCCCACTGATCATTCCCCCTTCTCTTACAACACCCAAAACACAAAGACACGCACCGGATAACCGCAAACAGTAACACAGCCGCTCCTCCACCGCTCACCCCGTAATCCAAGCCAACCAATCCTCCCCACCCCCCTTCGATCCCCCCGGATTAGCCCTAAGCTCCTTCTCCCTAATCGCCAACCAGCACACCAACAAGAACCGATAAAACGGCTCGGGCGCCTGCACCGCTATAGTCAACGAACCAACCGTAGCATGGTGCATCATGCCAGCCTCGGTGAAATACGCAACATCCTGGCCCGAATCGACATCCGTGCACACGTACTTCTTCCGGAGGTTCTTCTGCGTGTGGCGCTCCCAGATGTAGCGCCGGCGCTGGCGCCCGCCCGTGCCGTCGGCGGTGGAGAAGGAGTACTTTTTGTGCCGGAGGAGGGAGTCTTTTTTGAGGGTTTCCGTGGGGAGGGTGATGCCGTTGCTACTACCACCACCACCACCGCTGTTGTTGTTTTCGGGCTGGGCGGCGGCGGCGGCGGTGGGGTCGCCGTGGCCGATGAGCATATCGCCGTCGGTCCAGCTGAATTTGGAGAAGGTGAGGATCGGGCCGGTGTCCGAGTCGCCCTGCTTCAGCTGGACGTCGGGCGTGCCGGGTGTGAAGAAGGAGTTGTTGACGTAGTAGACTACGGGGCCTTCGGAGCCGCCGTGGTGGATCCGGTAGTTGTAGCCCATGCCTGCGCTCGTGCTGCGGACTGTGAAGGTGGTTACGACGGGGCCTTTGTAGTCTGGGTCGTTGATGTATTCTCCTTGGGGTATCTGTGCATTGTTGCTGCTGCTGCTGCTGCTGCTGCTGTTGTTGTATTGGTATGATGGAGGTGGTGGAGCTCCGTGCTGTGGATATGGGGCCTGCGGGTATGGGGCCTGTGGATAAGGGGCTTGTGGGTAGGGGCCCTGTGCATGGGGAGCTTGTGGAGGATGAGGAGGAGGAGCCTGTGGATAGGCTGTTTGAAAAGAATTGTATGACATAGTGAAAAGACTTGGCAAAGAGAATTTTTGCTGCTGTATCCAGCTCACCTACCTTGGAAAGCAACATATATATACCTGAAATTCTGCTGGAACATTGCTCTATACTCTCTAGAGTGAATATAATTAGTAAACCAAAGCCACCGCTAAAACATGCTATGTTAACATCGGTTTCTACCAAAGAGACCAATTGGTATGGAATAGACGAAAAAGATGTAATGGACTATCCAAATGTAGTCGAATTCGCGACGGCTGTGATGACATTCCCGGCTAAAAAAGACCGCGTCGACGGCAACGGCATCCAATCAATGGACTTTACGGCGGGCGATGGTCGTTGGGGTTCTGTCACTTTACTCAGCCACGGGGGCAACAGCACCTTAACTTCGCGTGTTCAAGCCCGTTTCTTGGCCTCGCCAACTTCCGCATGCGGCAGATGAGGACGCAGATCGGGGTACCTTAGGAGCCAAGCTTCAGGTCCTAAGCAAGGGGGCTTCGCTATAGTGTTGAAACTCGAATGAGAATCGCAAAGTATGATCTGGTCAGCTAGCACTGTTGGAGTTGAGCTCAAGGCTCCACGCGAACATCAGGCTCTGTGCGACTGGCCTTGTATGCTGTAGGTTAGTTCCGCGATGAGCTTCCGGCAAAACGTCAATGAACAGGGTCAAATTAGACCTATGAGGGAGGAAGCCAAGTCGCCGTTTCTATTGATGGTAATTTCTTGCTCCCAAGGTGTCTCTCGCCTGCAGTATTCTCCCACCCTACTTAGGATATATCAAGGACTGCTTGTGGAGAAGCCTTCATCTTCCGCCGAACAAGGCTTGCCCAACCGCGTTTTAGATCTCAATCACGCTGGTGGAACGAAGCTTTTCGAGCGCATACACCTGAGCGGGTTCTGCAGATTATATCTACTTCTATTCAATAGCATGCAGCTTCGTGGAACATGTGGCTCGAAACGGGCTGAGCTGGAGTCGCTGGCTATCTATCTACCCCTCACTTGTCCATCTCGTGCAACACCAGACGGGGTCGCAGATTACTTTCCTGGCCAAAGACAGGGTGCGATTGAGAATTTATACTATCCGCTAAATCTCACCTGCATCTTGAGTTAAGCATTATTCGCCAGTCCAAGCCAGAACAAGCTCTACACCACTGCATTGTGGACCGTTATGCTATCTGATTCTCCGGTGGTTAAATAGCTAGGTACCTATTTAACTTTAGGAGGTGCGATACTTTGCTTCTTCTTCTTAAGTTCAGGTAGGGTGTTATATTCTCCGTAGTGGATTTGGAGAATTGTTACGCGTAAGTTAAGGCTCGGATAGACCTTGCCTGTGTTGAAGAAGACCTTACATAACCATGGCTTCGCCCTCGCATCCAAATCTCTGCTTAATAGAACTGCCACAACCCCTTACCTAACGATGCTTAACATGCTCTCTTCAGCATTTGCCCTATTTGCAGCATCAGCCGGTGTGGCTCTCGCCGAGGCGAATGCTTGGGCGCAATGTGGCGGACAGCCCTGGACTGGTTCAACGTCCTGTGTGAGCGGATACAGCTGCTACAAGATTAATGACTAGTAAGTACCCGTTTGATTTGATAAGATAGGATACTTATGTGTCTAGCTATCATCAATGCCAGCCCGCCACGGCGTCGCCACAGCCTAGAAGCGCCATGGCTGAGGGAGGCTCTACAACGAGCATTTCAGCCCGAGACGATCCACCGTGGTTTTTTGGCATCAACTTGAGCGGTGCTGACTTTGCCGGTATGTTTGTCTTCTGTTCTGCTAAGCTGTCTGACTTTTGCTTCCATGCGACTGTTTGAAGACTTCCTTGGAAGAATAGCCCGACGACGTTGATGGAGTAGAACGGGACATCTGAACGGCATATGCTAACGTTCTATTAGCCGATAGACTCCCCGGCAGAGAGGGAACAGATTATACCTGGTACAACAAGAACTCTATTGATGTAGGTGACATTGAATAGACTGATAACGGGTCCCCGGCTGACAACCACCTCAAGACATTGATGTCTAAGGGAATAAATCATTTCCGGGTTAACTTCCTCATGGAACGCCTGACGCCTGATTCCTTGACTGGTGCATACTCTCAAAACTACTTGGATCGTCTCAATGAGGTATGTATCTTCGGAAAATTATCATAACTTCGTTGACCCAAGTAGCAAGTTAGCTAGTAGGTCGAACCTTACCCTCCGAGCCCTCCTTTTATCGTGAAAGTTGAATCATGGAGGGTACCCTGAACGGTGTAGTTCCACATTTCACAATCCGGTTTCATTCAGGAACATACCGTATCAAGTATTCTGATATCCTGAACCTAACACTGTCGGCAGCATCACCGGCAAAGGCGCGTACGCCATGATCCAACCGCACAACTACGGCCGCTACTACGACAACATCATCACGGACATCTCCGCCTTCAAAACCTGGTGGCAGAACCTCGCAGTCCAGCACAAGGATAACCCACTCGTAGTCTTCGACACGAACAACGAGTTCCACGACATGAGTCAGCAGCTGGTCTTCGACCTGAACCAAGCCGCCATCGACGGCATCCGCGCTGCGGGGGCGACAACGCAGTGGATCACACCCGAGGGCGGCTCCTGGTCCAGTAAGTCGATACCCTTTCTCTATATCTCGCCCTCCCTCCTCTCTCTCCCTCTCTCTCCCTCTCTCTCCCTCTCTCTCCCTCTCTCTCTCTGCCCGAAAACCCCCCCAAGAAGCAATCAAAGCAAAGCAACGGATAGTTGCATGGATGTCAGCTAACGCACGCCCCCAAACAGGTGCCTGGACCTGGGTCTCCAGCGGCAACGGCGCCACCCTAATCCGCCTCTCCGACCCCTCGAACAAGCTGATCTTCAAGATGCAACAGTACCTAGATTACGACGGATCGGGTACGCACGGCGAGTGCGTCAGCTCCACCGTGTTCAGGGAGCTCCTGCAGGAGGCGACGCTGTGGCTCAGGGAGAACGGGCAGCTGGGGCTGATCGGGGAGTACGCAGGTGGGGACAATGAGGTTTGTAAGGAGGCGCTGGTGGATGGGTTGGCGTTTATGAGGGAGAATCGGGATGTTTGGACGGGGCATTTTTGGTGGGCGGCTGGGCCGTGGGTGAGTTTGACTCCTTCCTGACTGGGCTTGTCGTGATTGATGTTTTGGATGCTGACTTGTGGGCGATAGTGGGGGGATTATATGTTCAGTATGGAGCCGGGTACGGGAGTCGCGTATAACAATATTCTGCCGTCTTTACTCCCGTATGCGAAGTGAGATGGCCACGGCGGGCTTCAGTACGAGTACACACCAACCATACCTACCCTAGGTACCTACTTTCACTGTATATAACTTCATTCAACAAGTGTCCGAAAGTTCGAAAGACCTTTAGCTCTTGACCATAATACCATGAGAATATACATATTTCTATTGCTGATGTTTCAACCCCTTGATTTGGTCACTGAACTTTGTGGAACCATAACCGACTTACTTAGCATCGCGGCGACGTCTGAATACACGACCTGATTCATTTAAGTTCGGAGTCAAATTCGTTATAATTCACGAGTCAACAGCTACAAATTACTGCCTCGTGTAGATAAACCCAAGCCTACTAACCTCGTCGCCCGACCTCCCCATGAAACCCGAAATCTGCCAGCCCTCCTCCGCAGCCCAAGTCACACACTCCCCTTGCCTAGTCCCCGCGGCAAGGGTACGCCCAGCACTAGTAACCGCCTCGATGAAAAAGATCCTCGTCCGGCTATGAAAGACCGTCTCGTGCTTATCCTGACACAGCGTCGCCTGCGTCCAGTACTCAGTCGCCTCCAAATCCAGCGTCACCTCATCACCCCCATCACCACCATGCCGCATCTCCGCCCCATCCGCAAGCGTAACCCCCACAGAATCCACGCGCTCATCCCCAGCGAACCTCAACCTACTCGGCTTCGCAGCCTCAGGCATAGCATCCACATCATTAAACCAATCCCCATGCGGCCCGCCCCAAAGACTCGACCTCCTAAACGCCTCGCCCACAGCCCACGTAAAATTAACGCCCACGGGATTATGATCGCTCAGGATACTCCCATCAGCCTGGCGGAAATACCCGCTCTCATACGCGAAGGCAGTAGCCTGCAGCGTCAGACTCCGACTGCCGCGATAAAACACCTTATCCACAATCTCGCACGCAGTATCAGGGGCCGGGTTCGGACAAGGCGGCGCCGCAGCGGGCGGCGTCCCACCATGCACGAGCTCGACCCAAGGATCCACCATCCCATTCTGGCTCTGAAAAATCCCCGGTATATCCCCCGCCCGAGAATACCGCGAGTTAACGTCCCCATAAACAAGCACCGCGTTACCCGCAGAGTGCGTGTCGATGTAAGCCGCGACCTGGCGCAAATTCGAGGCCCGCGCTTCGAGGTCGGCGGGCGTGCCGCCGGCGTCGGCGTGGACGTTGTAGAAGTCGATGGAGGCGCCCGAGTCCGGGTCGATGGCGACGCGCATGAAGGTGAAGCCTTTGGGCGTGAGGCAGTCTTGCGAGTCGGTGTTGGAGCAGTCGTCCCAGCCGACGCGGTCGAGGTCCGTGAAGGGGAAGTTGGACATGGTGTTTAGGCCCGAGCCGAAGGGGACGTTGCCGGAGGTTGAGGTGCGGTGCGGGTGCGTGTCGGTTGAGTAGAGCTCGGAGTGGTAGGCGAAGTCCTGTGTTTTTCTGTTAGCTGGGCTGGCTGGTTGGTTATGCTAAAACGCGGTGGCTTACCTCCTGGACGTGAACTACATCGAAGTCGCGCTGTGAAATGAGTGTCCCTATGGTCTCGTGGTTGGTGCCTTTGTCGCCTGGTACTCCATTGTCGTTTATGAAGTCGGGCAGCCCGGCAACGTTGAATGCTAGGATATTGAAGTCCCCGCTAGTCGCAGCAGTCACAATCGAGGCGAACAGGGACGCCGAAAGCGCAAGCTTGCCTACAACAACAACCATGATGATGATGGTGATCGATGGACCTCTGGTAGCCACTGGCTCGACAAGCACGGGGAGACATGGCTTATGTAGGTACTTATGTACTGCCGCTCCAAGGCACAGGGCTCCAATCCACTCAACGTGCCGCTGCGTTTAGACATCGTGGGGGG
>JANIPN010361742.1:0-14053 GCA_027478595.1 Erythroxylum anguifugum
GGGAGCAACTGATTATAAACCAGTTACACCTATCTTGCAGCAGGAGGATGGCCCATATATGGCGGATCTAACCCTGGAAGGCGCTACTATCCTAACATATCTTATGCAGAATCTAGCTGTACACCAACACATTATATGCAGAAACTAGAGTACACCTATGGTCTACATCGCGGGGCTTCCTCTCAGGAAAGATCAACTAAAGCCATTATACTTAGGATGGGAGCTTACTTGGTGGATGAAGTTCCTCGCGCCTTCGGTAGGTGCTGTTTGTAGACCCCATCGTGTTTCCCCCTCGACACAACTTTCCCGAGCTGCCGGAGTCCCGACTCCGACAAGCTGTCGTCCTGCAAATCACATGGTTTTCTTCATTTTTTACCCTTCTGGCTAGATCCGATACTTATTGATTGGGTTACCTGATCCACTTAGTCTCTGTGGCGAGACTCCATCGGAGGCTCTTCCCATGTCTCCTTGTCTCTTGGCGAACTGCGTTTTCTCAACTCACCAAATTGGGAATTTCTTCCGAGGCTTCGCGAAAGACTTGGGACGTTATGCCCTAATTGACATCTGCTAAACCGACCTTAACGCTTCGTTTTGCTAGTTTCTTGTTTAGTCTTATGTCGTTTTGTATTGTCTTCAACTTCGTCGTTTTGTCGACTGCTTTAATTGACTAAGCCATGCTATGCTGGCTTATGGAATGTCCTCCCAATGTAAATCTTCTCCAATCAATAAAATTTTTTAATTTCTCAAAAAATAAGAATATTAAAGTAGTTTAACTTAACCTATTCACATATGGTTATAATGTATATTTTAATCCTTTCATTATTTAATGTTTCTATTAAACATAAAATATGAAATTAGTGTCTATTACATTTAATTTTAATCATCTTCATTATTACAATAGTAATAATTTATAATTGATATTTTTAAATATTTTTAAATATCAATTCACTCTGGAAGTTTTTAAATTATTATAATGAAGAAAAACAAAATAGTCTCCTTAATTACCTTAGGGTGACAAATTTTTTATTGACTTATTTAATTTTATATATTTTCAAAATATTACCAGCTAAAATAGGCCATAAATAGCATCATTAGTAATTCTCACATGAGATACTTTGACATTTTAAATATAAGGATAAATTATACAAACATTATAATAAGGATATCAAAGACATAAGTAATGTTTTATTTGAGATCCTCATAATTAAACCAGCTTAGTAAACTTGTTTTCTAATAGGCACCAACATATTTAGTTAATTGTCTTTATACATCAATTTATAAGATGAATTACTCTCTTTACAAGAAAGAAATATAATGTGTACTAGTTTCCCTATTTTATTAAAAAATACACAAAAGATAAAGAATGCATTTATTGTATAAATTAATAATGTAATGCATTAATTCCAATCAATCGAATGGCTATAAAGGCATAAATTAATAATCTCCTACTAGTACTAAAGTCAATTGCCTATGTATTTAATGCTATATCTTTTGTGATAAACTTAACTTTTGTGGCTCAATAACGTTCAACTCTAACTTTTGTGATAAACTTAAACAACTTTCTCTTCCGCCTCAAACATTGAAATATACTCTATCTCAACTGTAAAAATTTTTACGGTTAGCTATTTGGAACTTTTCTAACTTAATGCAACACTATTTAAAGTAAAGATGTACGTTGAATATGATCTACTATCATTATAATCAGATTAGACATTCGCATTTAAATACTCTTGAACTCTTAGTTAAGCTCCTCCAAAGACCAAGAAAATATCTTTAGTTCTTCTTAAGAGCTTTAAAATGTTTTTCACTAGCATCCAGTTAATGTCACCAAGATTGGTTTGAAATAAGCATCTTGTTATACTTAAAATAAAAGAAATATTTGGTCTCATAAATAATGTCGTATATGTGAATAATCCAATAGTCGAAGCACATAGAACACAATCTATTTTTTCTCTCTTTTCTTGTATCTTTGAAAACATAATATTTGAGAGAGAAATCTCATGCATTATGTGTAAGAATCCCCTCTTAGAATTCTCTATGTTAAACCTCTTTAACTCTTTGTTATGTATGTGAACTGGAATAAACCAATCAACCTCTTTGATATATATTAATAGATATTTATTCACAGAATATAGGTTGCTTCTCTCACATTTTTTATGGAGAAGTTCATAGACAACCAGTCTTTGTAGATTAGAGTAATAGTATGTTATTTCCATTCATATCCATATATAACAGAGCAAAGATGGCTATAACGCCACTAAAATTCTTATAAACTCATGATTCATCCACATTTTTGATAAAAAATAACTTTTTGATTGTCTCATTAAAAAAGATGTTCGATCCAACTCTATAACACTACTTAAGTTCATAAATTAACTTTTGTAATACGAAACATACTGGTTTCATTACCTTCAAATTGTGTCATTTATAAGGATGGCAATAGGCAAGGTTGAGCCAAATCCATTACTAGGCTAATGGGCTTAACTTGACTTATCCTTTTAGGGTTCAACCTGAGTCAGAGTTCGAGCCTGCTTGTATAGCTTAAAATAATGTTATTTTGTATTAGGAGTCAAACTATTCAAGATATTCAGTCCAAGCCTCAGGCTAGTCCCCCAACCTCAAAGCGTTGGGTTAGGCTTATTTTGTCATGTCTAGTCATATACAACTATAGCCAATAGATCCTTATGGATTTAGGCATTGCTACTAGTGAAAAGGTTTCATCAAAATGAACTCCTTATTTTCTTTTTCTGTAACCTTTAGCCACTAGCCTTGTTTTGTATGTGTATACATTACCATTTATGTCAATTTTTCTTATAAAAGCTAACCTACATCCAATAGGTACAATCCTGTTAGGTGCATCCATCATAATCCCTACTTGGTTAATATACATGGAATCTATTTTAGATCTTATAACTTTATCCATTTTAAAGAATCAATTTCATACATTACTTCCTTAAAAGTATTAAACTTATTATCTATGAGCAATACATCACTTTTTTCTTTTTTAATAAGCAGATTAAATCTAGTGAGGAGATAATGTATCGTGTTAGTGCACCATAAACTATATATCTTTTAAACCCCTAGTTGTACATGATATATATAACTTAAGGTTCTTGTTCCATATAGATGTGTATTTATAGTTATTGAACTTCTCTAAGTTCTACCTTACTCTTGATTTTTCCCTTTAAAATGAATTCTCTTCTAGGAACGTAGTATGTCTTGAGAGAAATTCCTTTAGCTCAAGAGGGTAGTAAAATTGGCTCTCTTTTTTATACTATAAAATTTTTTATTTATTTTATTTCGTTTAAAACTTGTAAAATATTGAATTGCTTCTCATAAGTATCACATCCCCAAATCTTTAGTTAGGAAAATTTTAGTCTACTATTAGTCTATATCTTATATGAATTCTTATCAACTAATTTGGATAGAACTTTATTTAGAAGGTAGGCAACAATTTCAAAGGAATATCTATCAAGAGATAGAAAGATCTACATAAATTATCATGGAATATACTATATCTAATAGAGTACGGTTTCTCATTACAGACACTATATTGTGTTATTGAATTGTAGGTGGATTCCATTGTGGTAGAATCTCATTCTTTTTTTAAGTAATCAGGAAATTTATAATCTAAGTAGACACCATCTAGATCAAATCTAAGTACCTTAATAATTTTACAAATTTGTTTCTTGCTCGAGTCTATATTCTTTAAACCTTTCAAATGATTTACAATTATGTTTCATTAAATACACATAATCATATATATAATGATTATTTGTGAATGTGATGAAATATAAGTACCCACTTCTAGTACGAGTAGATATAGGGTCTATACATCTGAATGTATAAACTTTAGTAACTTAAATCTCCTTTTCCAATAAATGGTAATTAGGTCATATTGCCTAATAAACAATATTCAAAAGTTCTTTATGATTCATAATAAAAAAGATCCAATTATACTTCTCTATGTATTTTTATGATTATAGTTCCATTGATATGACCTAACCTATAATTCCATAAATAAAAAGGATTTTGCTTACTTAATTTTCATCTCTTGCTATTTATGATAAAGATTGGAATTTCAAAGTCTAATTTGTAAAAATTGTATGTAATTTATATTCATAATAAATATCTTTTTTTGATAAATTAGATATATAATAAATCATGAAAATAAGGGGTATGTACATAGGTAGAGATTGTACAAAAAACCAATCTCATACCAATCCCAAGGTTATCAACCCACATTAAAACTGTCATGGTAACACCTCAAAAAGTATAACAACTCTTTCCAATGCCTACCGATATCTCTTGCTAGATGACAATGTTAACAAGGATAGCTTTTCCCTGCTGTTGCATCCATTATTTCTCTGTCCCATTCTTCATTTACTTGAGTTGGGCTTATGAAACCGTCCAGGATTGTCAGCTTTCTTAGTCAACTCGAGTTTCATACCCTATACCCAACCTTTCCGATCTTGCCTCTTTGTTTACTACACTCGTAGAGCATCTCTTTTCAAGTTACTGATATACCTTGTTTGAACCCCACTTCTCTACAATCATCTTTCCTCGAATGGAAAACAGGCCTTGCACAAACAGAAGTACAACTTCTCCATCTCTTTTTGTTCAGCACCCCTTGATGACTCTCCATCCTTCTCTATCATACCATCGATTTTTCTTTTGCTCCATTTTCAAGTTAATCTGAGCTCCTTCCAAAGGGTCAACGGGTGTACCTTCTGATATGCTACATACGAAACTTCTTGTTTTCTACTGCTTTGATGATCTACGGAATGTTGAAGATCTCTAACTCTTTTCTGAATTGACTTGGAGTGGCTTGCCTTTGGTTTTGGTTGAATTTCATCAACCTAAATTTGGAGATATTTCCTTTTGATGACCTGAAACAAAAACTGCATATTTAATGTAAGTAGCTAAAATAACTCTTACCATTACCTTCCTTTGATGTTTGCACTGAGTTGCTCCATAACTTGGGTGACCACTCTGGAGTTGAATCTTCCCACTTCCAATACTTCATCTTTGAAGGTTCGGGCATTTCTTTCTTTCCAAAGATTGTAAACAGCAACTGAAAGGATGATTGGAGAAAGATTAGGATCACGAGTTCTAAAATTTTGCGATTGATTCAGCCAATTGTGCATAGACTGAAGGTTTATCTGATGTGGGATGTTGAGCTGAAAATGAGTGAGGCAGTGCCCCCACACTGTTCTTGAGAATGTGCAATCAAAGAATAAATGGTCAATTATTTCATTGTCCTTGAAACACAAAGAACAATGATTTGGGGTGTGGAGGTAGAGGAGTCTATTTCTTGTTTGTAACTTTCTACAAAAAGCCAACCATAGGATAAAATAGCACCTAGGGTTATTCTTTTTAAACCAAACAAGAGTATACCAGGGAACTCTCTGAATTAGGGGTCTCAAAAAGTGTAGGCGAAAGTATTGGTGTAAGAATACTTATTAGCTGACTCAGCTATCCATTCCAAACTATCTAGTTAAGAGCTGTTCGGTTGGTAATGTAGGGACTCTAGCTTTCCTAAAGTTTCTACTGTGACTTCTTACCAACACCACCTGTTATTTCTGATCACATCTGACACTTTTGTTGTCATTCTTAGTTCTGAGCCATTGGTGACCCTCGGAGTGGAGAAATTATGTAGGATTCCTCTCGGAGGCCAAGGATCCTGCCAAAAGTAAGTTGAGACATCATCATAATAAATATCAATTATTTTATCCTTAACATTAAAAATAAATCAATTAAAATATAAATAAAAAATTAACAAAATATTTCTTATAATGATTGAAACATAATACAATTATCTAGTTCTCGTACAAGGTTAGAAAGTAAAGTTAAGCTACAAGTTCTTATAGCTAATGTAGTAAATTTTGCTTTATTTCTAAGTATAATTTGCCTTTTCTCAACTCCTTGTTAACATATGTACATTATTACAATTATGAGAACCATAATCAGTATCTAACAAATAATCATAACCATAAATGATGATGCAGCTTCCTTAAGCTTTTTATCTTTTAAGATAACAAGATAAGTTTTGTAGTTTCTCTTTCAATGTCCATTGACTCCATAATGTAAACAACTGCACTTATTGTTATTCTTCTTTATTTTCTTTTTATGTTCTTTTTATTCCTGGATTTATTAATTTCTTCTTTAATTCCTTCATTGTTTTCTTTGTGTCTTCCTTTTTATTTAACATCTTTTGGAGTCTATAAACAAAGGAGTAAAGAATGTTCCTACAACAAAAAAGAAAAGAATAAAATGGAAAATTTTGATCAACAATTATTAGGAAGAGAATATTTCTATTGTTATACTTTCCTAACCTATTATGGAAAAGTATGATTTCATTCTAGTAACCACAGTAAATCCTAATGAAAATGTTCCTTACATGTTTGAAATTCAGGATTATGTTCTACGTATAGCTCTAATTAGACTTCATATTCTATTGCAATTTTTCGTAATCTTTGAATTCTTTTGTTTTGTTTATGTTGTTGGCTTTTTACTTGTTATTTATTTTATCAAGATTTGAGATTGATTAAATACTTACAATTTATTCCTTGGTTTGTTTTAGGTAGTTCAATAAAGAATCAAAAGGAAAAATGAGTGGTTAAACATAAGATTTTATAAGAGAGGTGAATAAAGAAAAGCTAAAAATTTAGAGTGAAATATGAATAAGTTGAGTGACATTAAATGAGAGAAACACATGGAGTGTTATAAGATTATCACTAGCAGTTTTTTGGAGGATAAATCATCTATGATCAGGTCAATTTTGAAGGTAAAGGAAGGATAGTTGGTTCATGCTTCAAGCTATATAACATCATTTTGAACACATGAATATGGAATTTTAGTGATCTTAAAGAATGATTAGAGTTATAAGATACCGTTATAGCCAATTTGAAAGGGGGATCACTAAAAAGTCCTAATTTATATCGGCAACAAATGCAAGTTCTCTAAGATAATTTCAATGATAATGAAAAGGGAGGTGACTTACATGAGGATGACTAACTATTAAGAAATAATATAAGCATATTTGCATATTAAGGTGATTGGAGATTAAAACAAAACTTAAGTGAGAAAAAACATTGGAAATGTTAAAATGAAGATTGCTTCATTCTAAGAGAGAAACGGATACAAGCCTACTTAGAGTAGGAAAAGAATATGTAGTTGATCTTTTACTATCACTATTACATAAAATAAAAGAATGTAAAACTTATTGTTATCGAGTTTAATAACTATGTTATTATTCGGTAGGCTCAGCTTATGATAAATAAATAAATAATCCATAAGAGTCCTAATAATGACAAATGGAAGGATATGAAGAAGATCATGAGAAGGCAATCTATCCCTAATTACTACTATATGGTTTGTTTTAAAATTTAAAATTCCTCTCTTAAAAATCAAAGAGTGTTGAGGAAACCACAAGTAGATGATAGTTTTCATAATTTGAATGAATGTAGAGGAGGATTAGAAGCCATCATGACCAAGTTTTTAAATGGTTTAAATTATGAGATTGGTGATATAGTAGAACTACAATATTATATGGAGCTATAAGATATAGTTCATATGCTTATAAAGGTGGAACGATACCTAAAAAAGGGGCAATTACTAATAACAATTCTAACTCATCCTCATGGAATCAAGATGGAAAAAAAGGTGACAAGGTTACCTTTAAGCCCAAATTTGAACCACCTAAAAAAGGACGGAAATTTTCTTGTAAAGTGGAAAGTAAATCTAAAACCCACATTTGTACTCGTGATATTAAATGCTTTTTAAGTTAAAAATAAGACACGCAGCTACTCAATATCCTAATAAAATGGTAATAATCATTATAGACGATAGGGCGATTAAGACTGAAGGTGAAAGTAATTAGGATATATTGTCATCAGAAGATTATGATAAAGATTATATTATCTGGTGGATGGGAAGGTGCTTGTAATTAGACATGCTCTAAATTCCAAAATAAAAAATGATGTTAGCAAGCAATGAGATTATATTTTTGATACAATATTCCATATCAAGAATATGGTAATGTAGGACGATTATTGATAAAAATATTTATACAAATATAATTAGTAATGTCTTAGTTGAAAAGTTATGCGTTGCTTACCATGAAAGATTCTCATCAATGTAAACTTAAATGGCTAAATGAATATGATAAGGTGAGGGTCAACAAATAAGTGTTTGTTAAATGGCTAAATGAATTTGATGAGGTGAGGGTTAGAAAATAAGTGTTTGTTTCATTCTATATTGGAAGATATTGTGATGAAGTATTATGTTACATGGTGCCTGTGCATATCAGCTATATTGTCTTAGGGGCCTTAGGAATTTAATAAAAATGTTATAAAATATGTATTCTTTTGTCACAAACAATAAACCCATTACGCTTGTATCATTGACACCTAACAAATGTTCGAAGATTAGTTTTTATGCTAAGAAGAGAGCGTATTAAAAAAGAGAGTGACCTAAAATAGAGGATGAGAGATTAAACAACGGAAAGATAGAGAAAATTTTTAGGAAAAAGAAGAAGAGAGTTTTATTAAAGAAATAAGAGAGATTTTGTGCTAGAGAGAGTAAGACCAATAGAGCTTTTTATTCGAACCATCCTATGATTGTTCTTTTTGTACAAAGAGGCTTATTTTAATATTAACAATCTTAACATTTCTTTACCCAGTATTTGTTGTTTATTATAATATTTTCAAGATATATTTCTCAATGATGCTCATGATAGTTTATCACAAATAAGCGGAATACAACATCAAATTAATTCATATTTGGTGCTGCCATTTTTAATTGACCAATCTATGGAAGTAACCCAGAAGGGACTAAGGATCTTCAATTTGGAGTTATTATTTAAAGTTTATGTTAGAGAAAGTACGAGTCTATATGTTATCCTAGTTTTACTTATTCCTAAGTAGGATGGGTCTTGAGAATGTGTTTTGATTGTAAAGTTATCGATTAGATTACAATAAAATACCAACATCTCATTTCTAGATTATGTTGCCAGTGTGGATCATTTGGCCATCTTCTTCACCCTTTCTCTGATGCATCATTGTCCCTCCCTTTGACAAAACCAAAATTGGGTGTTATTTCCCTTGTTAGTGGCAACTATCATCACTATTGGAAATGGTGGTGGATTCATGAACAACATGCATTGACACTAGTGACGAGCCGTCAATGGCACTGGTTACTAGTTCTATTGATTGCATTGAAAAGATGTTTCAAGTAAAGTTTACTTCAATAGATAAAGATAGGCAAAGCTCAAAATCTTTAATTTCTAGAAACTTAAACCTATGTTGACATGCATGAGATTTGAGAAACACTACTATGAGGCATGCATTAATGTTTTTCGCATAAAAAATCAATAAACAAAAAAATACAAAAATAGCTCATCAATTGAGACATGCATATTTCCTTTTTTAGCCTTAATTTTTATCAAACTACGAATAATCAAGCAATATAATAAAGTTAAATACTTAAAGGAGGCTATGTTATCATTTTAAAAAAATTAATCAGGATCAGATCATAAGGGCAGTAAAGTAAAATTTTTATAATTTTCTGTTAGATATTTTCAATAGAATAACTTGAAACATGAATTAGGAAGGAAAAAATAATTAAACACAATCCTGATTCAATATCCTTTTAAAAAAAGTTCCCTCTGATGAAGGTATCAACCTTAAGTTGTTCAAATGTCCATTTTCCAAATTTTATCCACAAAGAGAACCCAACAATTGAGAGGGATTGACAATCCCATAAGTCTTTCCCTTTTAAAGAGAAATACTAGGGTTTCCTTTAAATATAATTATATTTATAGTCTAACTTCAATTATAATTATAATTTAATAGTAATGAATCAAATATATCATATTTAACCTTTAAAGTTTATTAAATTTCATAATTAAGTTCAATTTAATTAAATTAAAATTACTTGTGACCCATTAGTTTCTAACATGTTAGCAATTATCATAATTAGATAAACCAAAACTTCTCTTAATCTATCTTTTATATCAAATTAAACAATTTGTAATTATAGGTCAAGATTGATATCTGATAACTGTCAATACCACTCAAATATTAAGAATATTAAAGTAGTTTAACTTAACCTATTCATATAATTCAATTATGTCATCATCCAATATTTTAATTACATATAAAGTATAATAATAGTGTTTGTTCTATTTAAATCCAATCATGTTCATTAATACTAATCAGGAACTAATTTATAATTAATATTTGAAAACATCTTTTTAAATTCTCAATCTTTGTCCATATAATTATTTCAATCATTAAAAATCAAGATTATAACAAGAACAACAATCTAGTAAAAATTTTACTGATACGTGGGTTCTGGAGGAATTCAGTAGTACACATCTTACCTCTAACTAGTAAAGAGATTGTTTCTAATTGGCCTATATGAAAAAAAAATAAAAAGATTAAATAAATAAATACTTAATAAATAAAATATAAAATAAGTAATAAACTAAATAATGAGATAAAGATAGACAGTTAAAAAAAGAAAATAAACAAATAAATCAAACAAATCACTACAAGAAGGAGAAGAAATAATAATAATAATAATAATAATAATAATAATAATAATAATAATAATAATAAATGTTTAGGCTAAATCAGTAAGAGGTAAGCACTACATATTCAAATGTTTAGGTTAAATATAAGGGGAAAATGCTAAAAGGCTTATGAGAACGACAAGGATCTTTTTATGTAATATCATTTATCTTTATATATCCTAGCACGCCAAAGTTTTCTATGATTGTTAGTCCTTAATGACACCTAAAAGAGGGGGGTGGATTAGGTCGTTATAAAATTTAACAAACTTTTATAACCAATGTACTCAGTTAACAACAATCAATATAAATAAGGATAAGAAATTGCTTAATATAAATCAATCAAACTATTGAACAATAATTTAAAGAGGTTAGGGAAGCAAGAAAACAAACTGATTATAATGATTTGAGAAATAACCCTTGTCCACGTCCACTTCTAAGATTATGCTTAGAATTTCATTATAATTCTTCTTTCAAGGCGAAGAATAGCATTTATACAATCTTTTCTTGATAAAAGAGGAACTCTTTTACAATCCTCTTCTAAGATTGAGAGGAATCTCAATACCACTTAAAAAACCTCCAAGTATAATAATATAATGCCCCAAACAAATCTTATAACTCAAAATACCTTACTCTGTCACTTGATAACTCTAAAGATGCTCACTCACACAAATATGAGACAATGATACTCAATTGATTGAAAAATTTTAGAAATGTATATAAAATACACTCAAATGCTTTTTGATTCTAAAACTAATATGAAAACATGCATTCATAGGTTTTAGAATCCCTAATACCCTTAGAGCTAAGAACTAGATGTTACATTAGCTAGTTGCAAAGCACTGATTGATAAGTATAACCATTGTAAGAAATTGTATTTTTAGTGAAAGAAAAAGTTGTCACTAAAAGCAGAAATATTGGTCACTGCTATTAATAGTATCTAATTTTTAAAGTTGTCACCTCCTATCATAAATACCTCCGTCACTAATGAAATAGTGACCAATTTAGAAAAATGTCACAATTATGCAGCACTAAAAACTATAGAATTTGTGACAAAACTATACGATCACAATAACATTTCATATTTATAGCAAGTTTGTCATCACAAAAAATATAAAATAGTGAATAATTAAGTCGTAACAATACTTTATTTTATTGTAACAATGTTATTGCCGCTAAAATAATTGAAAATAGTGACAAAATATTTGTCACTGGTGCTTTTTTTATCAGTGTCCATTACTTCTTGGTCACTAATATTTTAAGGAAAAAGTATCAACATCATTTTAGCACAAAAATGAAAAATTGTTCTTACAAAATATATAGTCACTAATCTATTTATTATTGTCACAAATAAAACTATCAATTCAACAATAAAATTACATTAGTGGTAAAAAAACTTTGAATTAGTGACTATATTGTCTAACAAATTTCGTCACAAATATGAAAGTAATATGTTACAATAATGTTGTCACTAAATAACTATTATATGTTACAATAAATTTATCACTAATTTGTTTGTGTCTGTCACAAATAATATTATTAAATTTAATAATTTAATTGCTTAATCGATAAAAAATTTGCATTGGTGGCCATAAAATAAAAGTCACAAATGATACGGATTTTTAGTGTCAAGATATTGTCACACAGGCAAATAAAAATTATTCGTATATATATAAAAATCACCAAAATGTACAAAATTCTAATTTCCAATGTATAAAGTTGGAAATTTTAATATCCAAGACAATTATATTTATTACAATTATCTCAAACTGTTACGTACTAATTTAAGTTAAAACTTTCTAAGGTAAATTTTACTGGCTATTCTTTCATATGTTCACTATTGATTTTTTTGAAATAAATAAAAATAGAATCAATTAACTAGTTTATCAAATATTAAGCTATAAATTTAGTGCTAACATTTTATAATAATATAATGATAATGATAAGAAGTAATACTAATTTTTATAAAGTTATAAACTCACATAACTAGTTGGGATATTTGATGTTGTGGCACTTGATGGATCTCCAATTGAGGTAGAAGCATTGAGTAACAAACTAGGAATTACTCTAGTATTTGTCAAATGTGCCAAAACAGCTAAAATTTGTTTCATTTATGTGGCTTGCTTCTCAATAGCTACATCTTGAGCTTGAATCTTCTTATGTTGATTTGATATGGCAATAAAATACAAGATGGAATAAAAATGAATTAATCCATCATTGTACTACGAGAAAAGGTAGTCATTTTGCCATGTTCCACCACCTCTATGTCTAATCAATCCAAAGTCTAAAGATTCTAGTTATGTTAGCAAACTCAAAAAATATGTATCTAAAAATATCCATTATCCATTGCATAGAAAGAGCGTTATTCACATTCTTCAACAATGCCAAATTGAGTTTAGGAGAATAAATGCGTGATTTAAGGCTAGGTAGTCATGTGTGCTAACCAAGGTAAACATGAGATAAGATAATCATCCTTCTAGATGTTGTACGCAATCTTATACTGCATTATTGAGCTAGTCTAGCCTACATCACGAACAGACATGACGCTTTATTCAAAGACACAACACTACACCTAACAGATCATTGATATCAAACAAACATCCATCTTTGAATTGATACCCTCACAAAGACAAACATTACCACTAACAGAAGAAGAGCAAATGATATCAACTTTTGGTTTTATCATTACCAGCCCAGCATGAGACTAATACTAAAAGCACTTTATGGATCCTAGATTTGGAATCGCAGTTGCAATATCAACCATCAAGAAATTTGGTGAGCAGTCTTTCAGTATCTTAACTCTTTAATTCTACTTCAAACCATTTTTGGGAGGAGTAGATTCTAGGCGTAATTAGCTTTACACCATAAATAATGCAACACGATATTCTAATGGAAGATCAAATTCAACATGTAGCTTAAGAGAGAGAATGAAGATGGTAGAAATTGTTAAGTGGTCGTTTTATCACAATAGCAAAATTAGAACACTAACATTGACATCACGACATAATAAAGTAAGAAATGGAACCTTTGAATCCTAAAATAGTTATTCCAATAAGTAATAATTAAAATACGAAAAAGAATACAAGAATCACTTGTTGCCTCTAACGTAGTGTTTGGTTCCTGTCCCGGTTAGTGGGGACAGAAGACGAGACAGAAAAATCCTGTCTCCGAACACGTTTGGTTGCTGTCCCCGAATTTCTGTCCACCGTCTCCGGTGGACAGGGACAAACTTTTTTGTCCCTCCCAAAAGAGGGAGGACAGGGACAACGTGTCCCTGTCTCCGCACAACCTTGTGTCTTCCTTGCTACGTGAAAAGTTATGAGTATTTAAAATTTTGGTTTCTTTTGTTTTATTTGAGTTTTAAAATTTTCCCAAAACCACAAAAAAGATTTTTTTGTGTTCGTTCTATAATCTAATTTACTTATAACTAAATAAATATTATTTAATTATTTAATATATTAATTATTAATAAGAATTATA
>JANIPN010362150.1:0-34092 GCA_027478595.1 Erythroxylum anguifugum
GTGAGTGAGTGAGTGAGAAAGGGAGGTGGAGGGAAGATTAAGGATGGGCGATGGGAAGTGAGAATAGAATCGAGGGATGTGTGGGTTCAGTGAGGAATAGGTGTGTATGCAAAGGGCCAGAAACGCTGTTGACTCCAGAATGAAGTCAAGACGTGTCTGTGGGAATCAAGAAGTGTGCATGTTATGAGCTTTGTAGATAAAAAAGTTCCTTCAAACTTAGAATAGAGGATGCAAATCTCAATTTATTTGTTTTACAACCATTCTAACACCTCATGTTAACATATTGAAGCGTGCGTGATCAGCGTTCATTAATTACGGCTGTGAATCTGCTTGTTAGCTACTTGTCTGATCACAGTGTCTTTACATTTGTGTGCGCTTCTCCCTTCAGACCGGTTTGAACTTAACACTTTCAAACATTACAGTAGCGTAGTGCTGTAGTATGCAGGATGTGTAAAGGAATACTCTTTACACCATTAGGTGCTATTGGTGCTATGCTTGACCAAGTAAGCCAAAGCAAAGCTTCTGTACTCTTTATATGTGAATTCTAATGGAAGACAGTATCCAATCAAAACAGCAGTCCATTGGTGTTTGATCGCCTCGTTGTAAATTCGATAGATATTTCAGAAACAATCCCGAACGGTGCATCACAAGTATGCGATTTTCCTTTATTGGATTTATGGGAACACATCAACGAGCTTCCAGGTTGTTTCTCTTTTGCACGCAGCATCGCATAATGCTATATGTACGCAGCATCGTACAATGCTGTACACAGCTGTACACACCTAAGACTGCAACTCTTCTTCAACGAAAGTCTGGCAGTACTCGACAAACCTACCTCCTTATCTGTCTACGTTTAAATTTCTAGATTCTCTCTGGAAATCATCCGTGGCCATCCGGCTACACACCAGTCTTGCTATCGACACTCGATCGCTACAGTCAAATTCACTCTAGGATTGCTGGAACCAAATTCTAACTTCTATCATTTCTATCTACTCAATACGCCTCTGAGCAGAGTGTCGCACCATCGCAGTACCATCGTACAATGCTGTACGCAGCACCCAGCATCGCAGCAGCATCAACATCGCACATGCCCGTACGCATCATCGCACCAGCATCGCCGCAGCATCGCACAGTCCTGGATTATAGATGTAGCGCCTGGAGTATCTCGATAACTTAAGATTTGTATCGAATCTTAAAATTCACGATCGATTACCGCACCAGTAGCGCATGGTATATTACCAGTGCTAACTCCCAGCTTATCGGTGCTTAAACGTACTCTGGAAAACCTTGTAAACGTAGCTAACCGTGGCTCCGATATCAGCTCTACCGTGCAGGGTACTTCTGCCTTCAGAACCCTTCAGAACCCAGCAGAACCCAGGATCTCGAAGATCATCCCGGATGATACATCAAATCCTTTTATCTGTACTTTCCCAACAGTCACAGTCTTCTTTTTGATTTTTACTATATATCTTTCATTTCTATTCTTATTGTTTATGGTTTAGTACTATTCTTATCATTTCTATTCTATTTCTATTTTTATTGCTCATAGATCATATCTAATGTTCATAGATCATATATTTGTTCATAGATCATATATTTGTTCATAGATCATATATTTGTTCATAGATCATATCTTTGTTTATAGATCATATCTAATTCTTTTTAAACCTCGCCCATACTTCGATACCTTAAGAGGTTGTCGTCCTCAGAAGAGTCAGAAGAGCCTCTTACTAGAGCACAGACAAAAGTGATTCGACCTGTATCGGGGACGAAATCCGCCCGGTGTTCGAAATCACGGCCGGATCTATTGGAAAATGAGACTGGCACTAGGGAAATCAGAACTCGGAGCATGAGAACCAGCCCAAAACTCGCTCCCAAAAAGCCAGAAACGCCTTCTGTTTATGTTTTTCCGAAAAGGAAACTGGGCTATCTTTTCTAACATTAGAATATCTTTAAAACGTCTTCTTAAGAATCTGAATATCTTTTCATGTTTTCTAGAATCCATTTATCCTTTATAGAATCTGAATATTTTTTTCGAGAGAAGCTTGGGGTATCGGCGCCAGCACTAACCCCTTTCATCTATCGGGCGTTCGGATGGCCATATCTCCAACTTCATGGATACTGAGGTCGCTACGCTCAAAAACGTCGAAGGGGGCTCGAAGCTAACTTCAAGATTGTGACCATTATCGCAATAAAAAAGCATCACACGAGGGTCATCTATCCACCGCTGGCCCATGGCGCAACGCTGGGCAGATCTTTCAAAAATTAGTACGCGAGACTGCTTAAGATCTTTTCAATTTCGTGACACGGCCCGCCAGTTGTAATAGACCTTGAGTTAGATTTAAATACAAACAAAGCGCCTGATAACGCCTGGAATATCATAATATCACAACGTTAGAACAATAAACTGATATGACGTTAGACCTGATACGAACCCTCGTGGACGCTGCTGTATCTTGCGTTGATGCAGCAGATACAGTCAGGGGCAAAGGCAAAAATATCCCTGGCCCCGGCATTGGCTTTTCTGGACATCCGATACAATAGGTTTAATAATCTTCTCTTCGGAAATTTGGAAAGCAACACGATTTCCGAACTTCCGAACCATTATATAGATCGATATTAACCGGAAACAATCACTTCTGGCAGCAATTCCAAGGTTAATTTCTACAATGCTGTTAATCCTCGATTGTTCACTACAGCTTGTTGCCGTAGTTAAGAAGCCAAAATGTCCACAATCAAAGAACAAAAAAAGCAGAGGATTTTTCTCAAGTTTTCATTGAATTTCTGTACATCTCAGACATAAAGTATCACTATCTCCCGGGTTCACTGCAAAAGAACTTAGCCAAACGCCATATACGCCTCTCGCCTTGATGGACACAACTATTCCTCTTCCAAGGGAATCAGAGATAGCCAATCAAGTAGAACGCGTGTATCTTGCAGCAACAACACAATGATCTGAGGTACAGTTAGCCTGCTGTTCGTAGCCTGCGATGATAAGTGTAACTCACCTCTCTCAAATGGTTCCAGCGTCAACTGTTCGAGCGGTTTCATCCTCTCATCCCTCATCTTCTGCACTTCCCTTGCAAAGACAGCCTCTGGTGCAGCCGTACTGTCGATACAGTTTGCCTTGATGGAGATGAGGACACCACCGCCAACTTTCAGGTACAAGTGGGCGTTCATTCCAACGATACGAGCTTGATCTGGCTGGGCGACGTCGGCAAAGATGACATCTACCATCGAGACGAGCATTCGGTACTTCAGCGGATGCCTAGCGTCCTCGATGATTGGGATAACATTGGTACGATGCGTGGCCATGTTGATCAGGTCACGACCGGAACGGTGAGAAAACTCGACGGCGAAGACAGTACCCTCTGGTCCAACGATATCCGCCACGTGAGATACAGACGTGCCGCTAGCAGCACCGAGATACAGCACCTTGCAGCCAGGTTTCATGAAAATATCGTCCAGACCACCCAAGATAGCAGCAGCCAGTTTGCTCCTGAATGGATTCCAAACGCGGTACTCGATCTTCGTAGCGGGTGGTGGTGCGTCACCATTTGTCAGTTCAGTGGTGTTCGGGTTTGTTTCGACAGCAATACGCTTCTCGCCGTAGACGGACTCTCCAGGTGTCAAGTTCTTCGTCACCAGCATGTCTTCTTTGCCGCGAGCGACGAACACACCAGGGTGACGATGCGCCTCCTGTTGTAACAACGTATTAGCAACCACATTGCCCTCCGCGAAGTTTCTCTCTGACGTACTACTATCGTTTTGGCTCCTCCCTTTGCTCCAGGCCTTCCGCCTCCCCTACCTCCTCCTCGTGGACCTCCTCTTCCTCCACCACGGCCTCCACGGGGAGCCCCACGACCACCACCTCGGCCACCACGATCTCCGCCAAAGCCTCCTGCACCGTATCAGTATAACATGTCATCAATTGCCTTTGTGTTCTGTAGAAAAGCAGCTTCGACAGCAGGCGCTCACGAACCTCTACCGCCTCCCCTGCCACCTCGGGGTGCCCCTCCACGTCCACCTCTTCCTCCACGGTCGCCCCCTCGTCCGCCTCTAGGCGTGAATGCCATCTTTTTGAAGTCTTAAATGCTCAAATAGTGCCGCTCGTAGAATTTTCTGCTGAGAAAAAGATTTTCTTCTCAAGTTTTGCGCCAAGACTCCCGGTCCCGAGTTTTGAGTCTCGCGATAGCACACAAAAGATATCCGCGGTAGGTGTACGTCAAGTATAAATACACAACCGATAAGATACTCCCATATACTCACGCGGTGCCAGGCTTTGAAGGGTGTTGGGACGAAATACGCGTAGCTGGTTGGGTTTTTTATGGTTTTCTCTGCGGTCGGCAACTTGGGAAGCTTTAAAAAAATCCGGAGCAAAAGCTCGCCTACCGCTAGCGTTCCCGATAAGGCTAGCGCCCACACCACCATCGTTTGCCGCATCTTGAATTTACATCTCACGATTTGAGAGACCAAGGCCTATCATCAACTTGCGCAACGGCCATCAGCACACAGACAAGATGGTAAGTGATTTTTAGTTTTAAAATGCTTCAGTATAATTCTTCCATGACTATGGACTGGTTTGTTTTGAATAATCTCCTCTCAAGAAACATCTGGCGTGTGCAAAAGCCATCGTTAAAAATCCTCTTTTGGCTAACATAAGTCTACAACGATAGGTCCGCTACGGAGCAACTCATCTCGAGCCCGCGAAGTCCGCTCGTTCGCGCGGCCAGTACCTTCGCGTCTCCTTCAAGAACACCCGCGAAACGGCCCAGGCCATCAACGGCTGGAAGCTCACTCGCGCCCTCACTTTCCTCAACAATGTCCTCGAGCACAAGGAGGCCGTGCCAATGAGGCGATACGCTGGTGGAACCGGACGTGCCGCTCAGGGTGAGTTAAGGATTTTTCTGCAAACACACAAGTTCAGAGGAGGAACTACGTTGGGGGTGGTGTTGTAGTATATATGGAACGAGGGAAAGACAGGCTTCAGGCAGATGGAGGCTCGCCCATTTCAGGAATAGAAGGCTGATGACGATTTTTTTATCATCTAGGCAAGGCATTCGGCGTGTCCCGCGCCCGCTGGCCGGCCAAGTCGGCCGAGCACCTGATCACGCTGCTCAAGAACGCTGAGGCCAACGCCGACACCAAGGGCCTCGACACCAGCAACCTGATTGTCAAGCACATCCAGGTCAACCAGGCCCCCAAGCAGCGCCGCCGCACTTACCGTGCTCACGGTCGTGTAAGTTTTTCTTTCTTCCAAAAACAAAAAGAACGACAGATAGAAAGAGGGGCCTCTTATCTGACGGTTTCGATAGATCAACCCATACATGTCGAATCCCTGCCACATCGAATTGATCTTGACGGAAGGAGAGGAGGTCGTGCAGAAGGCTCCGCAGGTCGTCGAGCGTGAGCAGCTGAGATTGAACTCGAGGCAGCGCGGAGCTCGCGTGAGGAAGGCTATTGCTGCGGCATAGAGGAGGATGATGTATTTTGTTCGTGAGGTCTAGAAGCATCAATGGGTGTGTGTGTGTAAAGGATTGCTTATGCTATTCGAATCAATGGGCACGATTTTCTATGACTTTCTAGAAGAACCATCCCGGGCTGGTGTAGGTTCTTGAATGCTAAGTCAAGGTTCTCAGCTTGCCGATGGTTTCAAGATTACAAGTAACTCATTTGCAACAAGTGGCCGAGCTTGTTCTTCGCAGAATTTGATTCAAGTCTAGTATCTCTATGTTTGCATAAGGGGTATCTCAAAAAAGAAAATGTATCCGTTGCCATCCTTACGCCATTCCCAACTGATATCAGTACCTGCTGAAATCCCTATCACTGCGGTTCTCCCTAGTGCACCAAAATCGCGGAAGCAACAAGTTAATCACTCTCGCTCCTCATTTATATCCGTGTTGTCTACAACTCCAACCCTCCCGCTTAATCTTCCGGTTCCTCCTTTCTGTTGCCCGTCCTCGATGCAGGCGATGCCCTCCTCCTCCAATTGTTGAGGCCACCCGTAACTAAACCCAAGTCCACGCTCGAGAATCAACCGTTCTGGTTCGATTGCGTAAGGAATTATGGCGCCTAAGAATAAGTCGGGAGCACGTAGCATGTTTTCTTCTGAACACATTTTACCGCTTCCCAGCCATAAGTCAACTGCCTGACTCTGGAATCTTTTCTTGAGAGCCTGATGCCCAAGCTCCACGTAACCACAGGAACTCATCTCTAGCAAGCTGAGCCCTTTCATGGAGACTTTATCCACACTGTCGGTATCTGAGGCTTCGGTATGGTGGGGGAACTCAGGAACAACTCCAGGCATCAATTGGTGAATTGTCTCAACCCAGGAACCTTTGAGTGCAGCAGTGCACGTAGTAGCTTCCTTATAATCGCGTAGCGGCGTTCTCACCAGATTCCGTAGAAAGAAACCCCAGTCTAGTTCAAATGCCAACCGGAATGCTGAGTCACAATGAGGTATTCCATAGCCATAAGTTTCTGCCGCAGGATTTTGATCGAGCGCCCAAAAGATTTGCGGGAATGAACGGAGGACTGGGTCACTTATCGGAAACCCGCGTCCCTCAAACGCAACCAGGGAAACGCTATGCAGATGGAGAAGCTCGAGACATTCGTTATCCTCCACAAACTTCACTAGCACGCTAGGCATGACCCAGGAATTGACAATAGTTAGACTGGTAACTGTCTCGAGCTTGAGCATCTTTGACGCGCACCCATCAAGGCATAAAATTGGAGCCGGTAAGATGTTACGGTTTCGAGCGTCTAAACCAAACTTGTTAGCGATCAGGAACCAGTATCGAAAGGACCCATTACTTACGAATACCAGGCGCACATTCACCCCCGTCGGCAAATCCAATTTCCAGGGTATCGATCTGACAACGAGGAAGGATCCATTTACGCAGAAGAATGGCCATCTCTGCAGCCGCTACAGAGGGCTGAGCTTGATGATCCACAACATAGCCGCTGTACGAGACTGAGAATTCTCGCCACGCCGGAGAAACTAATAGTGTCAGGTCGTTGACAAATTTGAGGTTGTCCCACAGGTCCGTTCTGCCAAGATCACGTAGGAAATGGCTTGAAAAATTTACAAAACTTAACGTGCGTAGGTTATAAAATTTTGAACCCGGTGTCGCCATGGTATACAGGAGGGATGAGAGAAGCATTCGTTGAGCATTACACAGCTCCTGGATAAGATGCCTCTGATTATCATCTAGATACCTTGGGCTGACCTGTTCGTGAAAGTCTGACCCGTCCTCTTTTATTTCGCGTCCATGAGATACAACAGTGGGCGTTGGAGGTCGGGTTTCATACTGCAGAACCGGGCTGGCTCGAGAAAGAGCTGAAAGTGAACTATCACATGAAGTTGTAAGACACTTAAAGAATCCGGGATAAATGAAAGGTGCATCAGATTCATCGGTGAGTGGTGAGGGAGAATCATAGCTCCCATCATCGGAGCTCTGGAAACGGTGTGTAGTCGCTGTCAAATGAAAAGTCGCGTTCCTAGCATACTGTAAGTGCTCAAGATCGGCCAAAGTTTGCAAAACGCAGGAGCGACGCTCGTCGGAATCTTCGCGACCACGGATAAAATTGATTTTTGTCAACAGATCAGAACGGTTCCAGAAATCCTCGAGTTCACCAGGCAATAATTTGCGGAAGTTTTCCACTTTCGATGTAATTTTTTCGTGTAGACGTTTAAGATAGGTTTTGATGCGTGACTTGTTTTGATCTAGCGTTAGATCTGGCATGAGACTTTCAGGTGCCTCGGGGTCGATTTGCGAAAAGAACGACAAGATGTTATAGGCTAGGGCCTCATCAGGTCGGACTCTAGGGGATGCGGAAGCAAGGGGATGGGTGAGCATGTATTCGGCCAGGACATCCAGGTAAGCCGGTACCCCTGGGCTGTGAGGAAAAAGATCGAAGAGTAGGCGTGAGTACCTTTCAAACTTTTTCTCCGTGAACGTGGCAATCTTCTCCTGAAGGAGGGTGTCGAGTGCGAACTCTTCAGCAAAAGAACGAGGATAGTTTTCACGGTGGTTGGCACACCGAGTTCTCTCGGACAGAACGCTGCGGTTATGAGTACGACCTGTGGCGTAGTCGGTGAGGTCTGATCCGTTGAGCCAGCAAAGACCAGAGCGAAGGCTCAAGGCAAAGTCGGTCATCCTGTCGAGATGGCTAAAGGCCGATTTCATCTTGTGGGCATCCTTGGCAAGATTTTCGAGGTTCTCGGTGGTCTGATAGAAGAACTCGTTGGGATCTGGCCAGTACTCGGGTTCTACTTGATACCAGACTTGGTGCATGCGAGGCGATTTCTTCAAGGCATCAAGAGGCCAAGCTAAGGTTTCCTCGTCGAAGTCCAACGACATTGAGAGCTTCCTAATAAGCCCTCCACGAGAGGAAAAATTTGAGATAGGAGAGGCGCCGGCATCGACAAGTTGCTCGGTGGAGTAGAATGCCTTGGTGAAAGGGATTGAGACCTCGAAGAAGAACGACGCAAACATGCGTTCGAAGTGCTTGCACGTCAATCGAAGAGTGCTCGCATCTCGACGCTCGAGGTGCCGGGAGATTTCATCCCAGAGCTCACGCGGTACTCGACGCCAGGCAGGCGCCATACTCGTAGAAGCAGTAGATAAATGCTGAATCTGCTGAGACTGACCCTGCTGCTGCTTCTGCTTCTGCTTCTGCTTCTGCTTCTGCTTCTGCTTCTGCTGTTGTTGACGGTTAGAGCTCCGTCGGGGAAGAGCGCAGAGAGCTTTAAATCGAGGTGGGTGCCTGAGTTTGCGTAGAGCAGCAAGCAGCAAGCAGCCCACCCAAACAAGCGCCCGCGAAGACAAACTTACCAGCGGATTGTCAGTTGTCAGTGACAGCCCCGGAGCCGCAGCCTCATGTTCGTCACCAGCCGCTATCCTGGCCCTCTTTCCCGGGGGTGACGAGCTGACGAGCTCACTCCGACCAGCAAACGCGGCGGCGGCGGTGGGGCGGTCGAGGGCTCGAAATTTTTTTGGCCTCATTTAGCGACGAAAAGTGCAGCCTCGATGCTGCCTTCTATTCTCGTCGGCGAGCTCCGAGTATGTTTTTGTTGACTGTAGTTGTGAGCAGGCCAAGGCAGGAAGGTTCCCATGAGGTAAGCGTCCAATGGGCTGCCGGCCTACAGAGAGCCTCGAGGTCAGAATCCTCCATCTGCAAGACATTATTCAGAGGGGAGCGCCGCGTTTGCTCCTCTTCCCGGAAATCCGCTAGGAGCTGTCAGTGGAAGCTTGGCACCGGGCCTATTGTTAGTCACTCGGTGATGTAAGCGACTCGGGGGTCGGGTGGGCACGGCTCGTGTCGGGTGAGGTGAGGTGAGGTGAGTGACATGAAGAGGGTGAATAAAAGATGAAGCCGTCCTGAAACTCTGTAGGCAGGCACGGAGGGGATATCGGATTTGGACTGAGGAGTCTGCTACACTAAAGATTCTGAATACCGTCGGTATGCTTCTTTTGTTGGTGCTGAAGGCGCCCTGAAACTCAGTAGGCAGGCAGGGAGGGGGCAGCAGATCTGGACTGAGGAGTCTGCACCCCCCCCTGCCCACTCTATCTAAAGGAAGGTTTTCTGAATGCCGTCAGAATATCTCTTTCGTACTGAGGGCGTCCTGAAATTCTGTAGGCAGGCACGGAGGGCCAGCTTGTCTAGACTGAGGAGTCTGCTGCCCCCCGTGCCCCCTCTGTCTAAAGACTCTGAGTGCCGTCAGTATGTTTCTTTTGTGCTAAATTTATTCTCAACACGTGTGTTCACTCGCAGTACAACATAGCTAATCAACCACAAAGGCTTCTAAACTAGTCGAGACTGTTCATCAAACTTCTCCGATGAAGGTGTCTACCAGTCTCAGCCCTTTACGGCTGTCAACTGACGAGATGCCATGAGACCTCAGTGTAGTGATAAAAGTAGGCATAGGACGATGAATAAAACTTACTCGCTTTAGATTTGTAGGGCGCTGAGGCCCGTTTGGGGTAATCTCTTTGAAGGAGCCCTTGAGGTACGCCATAAAGGCACCCTCAAGGGCTCCTCCAAGGATGGATGTGATGATGCGCTCATATATACAGGATAAAAGCCCAGGTTGTATTGTGTCTTTTTTATAGAGTGTACTTAAATCACCCACTGAATCATACTGAAGAGCGTTTAAGTTTATATATAACTATACTAAGCACCCTAACCAGCTAATATATCGAATGTGAAACTACCTAGGTACTGGCGACATTAGGCAATAATTCTAACTATAGCAGTCCCTAAGCCTTTCGGGAATTTCCAAGGTTTAATAAGAGTTCAGTGTGAGCGTCGCATAGGGTGAGCATATGTCCACGACGACCGCAGCAGTGAAAAGAACAATAACGACAAGAACGACGACAAGAACGACGACGACGAAGGGGTGTCGACGGGTGAGAGTAATCATTTGTTCCCAAATTCTAGATCGTTGACAGCGCTTTCAATATTTTGAACCTTCTGCGACATAGTTGGGTTCATAATGAGTGGACCATTATGGTGACAGATCTTTCTCACGCCAGCCGCATACAACTAGAGTCACAAGATGTATGCAATATGTGTCTACTAAGACTACACCAAGCGATGATCTTCAATGCACGTTTGCAAAGCCGAGTTGCATAAAGCCCGAAGTGAAGTGATAAGGGAGTAAGAAGTTGAGGCCACACTCGCACGATACTTTACAAAAGAAGAAGTACGCGGGGGAAGGACACCATATTTATGCTTCAGCCTCTGCAGGCGGTTCGCAGCCGGGAGATCGATAAGCAATCATTCTATTCCCGAAATGGCAAGCAATATCCGGCGAAGAGAGTGACTCAGGACATATCGTGCACAAGCAATGAGGGAAACCAGGTTCTTCACTGTTACAGGACCAGTCAGCCGAAACAATGACCAGGTCAGCCGCCAATCAGGCGGCGGAACCAGTAGCAATTGCGGTGGCAAGCAACAAATATGGTCAGTGAATGGCATCGGTAAGTAGGGACAGTCATAGGTGGAATTGGAATTAATTCTTCAATTGATTGAAAGTTTTTGGTGCCGCTATCCCCCGACGCTATGCCATACTTCTAGTACAGATTTCCCTGCAGACATTGGGACCCACCCACACCCACAAGTCGAGCACCGACTCGAGCCCCTGATTTCCATCAAAGCCTCCAAACAAGTGGCCCAGCAGCCCACTTCTAACCCCTTCGGTTCGATCTATCAAGGTATCGAAGTTTTTTTTTAAAATTGAATCAAAAAAGAAAAGATAATGTAGTTATCGCTGATGATTTCTGTCGCCCCGCCCGATCGCCCTATGTTGAGGGGATTATCACAAAAACGCCGATGCCAATTCGTTCACAGGTGTCGATTTGTCGCACGTGGATTCAAAATGCAAGGAGAACTTCGTCGTCGCCGTCAGAGATACATAAGAAACATGAAAAGCCGGAATCACGCAGCAGCCGACGTGGCCACAGGCTCAGCGATCCTGGTAACCTGCATGCCGGCGCGGAGAATCTTGTTTCCGTGCTCGTCCTTGACGTACTCGACATCCTTGTTCTCCTTCTGTGCGCGCTTCCAGATCTCGACCTCACATCCTCCGCGGAGGACACCCACACGCATGGTGCTGAGCAGGTTGTGGGCGGCGTTGGAGTGCAGGTAGACTCCGCCGTTGAACATGGCGGTGGCGTCCTTGCCGATGCCGGACTTGATCATAGCCTTGCCACCCGGATGCTGGGAGATGAACTCGGTCACGTCGTGGATAACGCCGGCGATGGCGACGAGGGCGCGTCCGTTGTTGCACTGATCGACGTAGTCGTCCCACTCGACGACGGGCAGTTGCTCCAGAGGCACGCCCCAGTCGAGCCTGGAACGCTTCAGGTCGAGCTTCTTCTGCATCTGCTGCAGGCGGCCTTTCTCGATCTCATTCTGCTTGAAGGTCTTGAGGTCGTAGGCCAGCCCGAGCTGCTTGCAGGTCCAGATGAAGGCCTTGGTGGGGTCGTACTGCCACCACTCGATGGCGTTGCGGTAGTCGGACGGGAACTCGTGGTGGAAGTTGTGATAACCCTCGCCCAGGGTGATCAGCGCGGTGAAGACGTGGTCGCGGGGAGAGTTGCGGTCATCGAACGGCTGGTCTCCGAGCCAGTGAGCCAGAGAATTGACGCAGAATGTTGCCTGCTGGACGAAGAAAATGCGGAGGATGCCTGCGTAGATAAAGCCGCCCCACCAGTCACCCCATCCGAGACCGGCGACGAGCATGGGGAATCCAAGGCCAAAGAACAGGACACATTTGAGGTAATGGCTAGGATAATGGTTAGCTCCAACTATCTTTTACATCTTTTATTTTGGAAGTTTTTCTTACCGATGCTGCCAGATAACGACCTGATCCTCATTGAGGTCAGAGATATCGGTCCGCCCGATCCTCTTGGGATTTTGCCTCATGAGCATCCACCCAAAGTGCGAATATAGCAGTCCCTTCCTGACGGAGTAGGGGTCCTTGTCGGTATCCGTGTACCTGTGATGGGCACGATGATCTCGGGCCCACCACCTGATGCTACCCTCGACGGCGCCAGCTCCACACGCAGCGAGAAAGATCCTGAGCGGCAGAGTCGCGGAGTAGCTGGTGTGCGCCCACAACCTGTGGTAGCCGGCCGTGATTCCCAGTCCGGTGCAGAAGTAGTAGAGGATGGAGAAGAGGGCGGTCTTGAGGTTCAACGGAATCCAGTAGGCCTGGATGCAGCCATACACGGGCACGCCCACGATGAGTATGACGTTCAGCCAGTTGATGTGCTTCCACCAGTTGCTTTTCGTCATGGGATATTCGGTAATGTGCTTCTTCTTGGGGTCGTAGGACGACTTGCGGTTGGGCTCGTCCTTCTTAGCCATGGGGGATGGTTGAGAGGAGAGGTATTCCGGCTTGATACCCAGATGGCCAGCCGTTGGCTGGGAGGAAGGCATGGTATATTATGTGTGAAGACTTTACCAGAGCCCAGAGGATGTTGAAAGAGAGAAGGTTTGTGAAAGAGAAAGAGTATAGTAGGAGGAAGATCGATGGGAAGCTAGGCGGCGGGATAGGTAATATAAGTGCGTGTGAGTGTGTGTGAGTGACAGGGTGTTAGTAGGGGCAAAAAAAAGTGTGGGGAAAGGAAGGAAGCAAATCAAGGTTGGGCTAATAACAACTTAACAAGCCCACGGGAGGGAATCTAGGCGGGCGGGTTTCACGAGGAAAGGATCAAGGTTGATGAGACGAAGGAAGTCAAGCGCCTATCACTTGTTCCAGCCCCGGCAGCGAAACAGCTGCGATGGAAGATGAGATACTGCGTGTTTTGCGTACGTTGCTGCTGTTACTGCTGGATGAGAGGAATAGAGAACAATGATTGTGAGTGGGCGACCTCGGCATCACGCAGCCAGACAACCAAAACGTGCCCATACAACCATCCGCCCATACTGCTCACCACTTTGTGCCACCGCCATCATCAGATAACAACAGCATGTGGTTGGGCGCATAATTCAGCATTAGAGCGAACTTCGCAGCGAAAGCATGAAAAGAAGCACACACGCACACCCCCAGAGGCAGCCGAAACTGCCCCCGGGGGTTGCGCTGTGTTCTGGTTGGTGCTCAGTGGTTTCCTTTTTCTCTGCCATCCATTCAACGATATAGACCGCCGCCCCAACAGCTCAACAATTCAACACTTACTATCGCCGCTTTGGGTTTAGTCAGGGCCCCCCGATCCTTCCAGCCCGGAAAAGACTTGGCATTCGTCAACCCTGCTGCTCCTGATCGGTCGTACCGCTTTTCACCCAATGGCAATAATCCACCTCGACCCTTTCACCCTTTCTGTCCCTTCTACAAATTTTTGGAGGCACTGGGATATAAATAATATCGAGCGTGCGCGCAGTGTAGTTGTACCACGAACTTCCCTGTTCCCTGTGGAGATGACACAGTCTCGATAGAACCACTTTGTACGATCAGAGAGCTAAAATAATTCAGTGGTAGTAGCGGGCAAGATATGACGAGATTGGCGTCATACCGATCTGATAGTAGAAAAATGCACGTGCTTTTGCTTGAGAAGGCTTCAGAAGCCAACTTTGTATTTGCAGAGAGCCTCGTACCGGTGCACATTGAAAGTCATCAGTAAAGACGCGTATAAACCGCTGTACGCGATAAATCGCCACCGAAATTGAGGCTTGTACGTGCGCCTGTTGTGATTGCTCTGACAGAATAATAGAATCTCTCAACACGGCCGAGGTCCAACACCCAGCAAAAGAAACGAGGGACCCTGAGTGGCTGGGGATGGAGCCGTGGGAGCCCCAGAGCTTAGAGGTAGAGGTGGAGAGCAGGAGCGATACGGCTGGTCGTGCGCTCGTGTTACCTGTTGCCGAAAACGCCCGAGCGGCGAGCGGTGACTTCCCAAGGTCCCGAGGGAGGAGGAGGCCACCTGAAGCCACCTGAAGCCTCAAGCCTCAAGCCTCAGGCCTTGAGCCGCGCCCCGACCCAATCACCGCCCCGTTGTGTCAGTCAGCCCTATGTACCTACCTACCTACTCGATAATCAGATATCATTCGTGTTCTGTGAGTTTGAGAGCGAAAGAAGAAACAAAGGGGAGACAAAGAGGATTTCCCCGAAGGATTCATCACACCGATAATCACCAACCCTTGATAATGATTGCTCGAATTTGTTAGAACTAGGAATAAGGATTCCAAGATCCGCTTGGCAGCTGTCAAAGTTACTCTATCGGTGCGAAGCAACAGCAGTACGCGTATAAACTTGGGGGACCCCCATGTCACATTTCACATCGCATCGAAATCTGTCAGCTACCATCCTCCTTCCTCAACAGAGTCTCACCGGCCCCCCCATGCAGACTGCAGTGTACCTGCGGCGCTGCGGGACGCCTCTTTTTTTAACGATCCTTTGTGCCTTTCTACTACATGTACCCAGCAGTGGGCCAGCACCTAATAATGTAAGCACGGACACCCTTACTTTGACAGAACAGATCCGGGGCCCAGGGGGCACACAGCATGGCATGGGCCGCATGGCATGGCCCCGGGTACCAAGTAACTACCAAGCACCAAGCAATAAATAATCCACCTCCTGCAGTTGGCCCGAACCGGTACGCAGTCGGTACGCAGTCGGTACGCTACGGTGGAGTTGAAAGTGGAGAACTCAACAGTCAACAGTAGTCAACAGTAGTCAACCGTCAACCGTCAAGCTTCAACCGTCAACCATCACCCGTCAACCGTCGCCCCCGGACCCATGCATTTCCCTTCTGTTTCAGCAGCTAAACTTCTTCGGTGATAATGCTCAACTGTTCTGAACTGCACATCTACCTACTTCTTCCAACTAACAACCACCCGCACTTGCACTGGCGCTATTATCACTATTACATCACACCGATGCCCGCTAACGCGACGTGCACTAGAATTCTAGTCTGAGATCGAAAACAGCAGAATTAATTAAAACGAAATGAAATAAAATAAAATAAAACGAACAGATCAAAACACAATTCTAAAACCCCGAGATTGCGGGCTGCACGCGCTTCTCATGCACGTCACATGTTTCGGCCCTGCTACCGAGGTGACGTCTGACTGGGCCGCCGCATTTTACTTCCTACTTGCATGCCGGGCGAAAACAAAATCGGAAGAACCTGCGATCACAGAACCCACACACTGTGTGTCCCTTTATGCAAAGTATATTATATGCAAGAAATAATCCCGTCCCGCTTCGTTAACCTAAGCTTTTTGTTTTTAGGTGGTGGGAGAAGCAGTCTAAAGTTGACAACATGAATGTGGACACCGAACGGCGGCTACACTACCACCTCGATGCTCGACCAACTCCTTCTGCCGAGATTAGTTGACGTGAAACAGCAGAGGCCGGAGCGTGATGCGCAAGTTTCGAGCAGGTGACGGTGATGGTGATACTGTCAGTAGGTCCATCTTTCATCTGCTCTTGGGACTCTCAGCAGGCAGCCATCGTAGAGAAACGCCCTGTCGTCCTCGCCTGTCCCGACTGTCTCGCCCTCATATACCCATAAGTAGCAGTTGATACGGATACCCAGCCCATGCGTTCCCTTCCTCCCCAACAAGAAGATGGCTGCATCACCAGGGAAAAATTCCTGATCGCCACACGACACAAAAAACAATTCCCTACTTGACGTATCGTTCCTTTGCCATCGAACGCCCCCATTCCAGTAGTACGATCATAGTCATCGAAGTTAGCAAAAACGAAACGTAGATGGCGCGGAGCGAGTGGCGTCTCGAAGCCGCACTCCACGTTTTCCGTTTGTTACGTGTCGATGCCCGCAAAACTCGCCCCCCCGTCTAGACCTTCTGATCGCTGTGGCCTAGAGTAAACCTTACTTCGTAAACAACTACAACAGATTTCCCCCTCCATCTCCGGCCCCTCTTTCCCCCAATCATAGTAGACCGTGGCCTATACCCTGCAGCAGAGCTTGACGTCAGGAGATGATGACCACTGTTGTCTATGCCTCGATGCTCGCGAAGCGATCTGCGCGGCAAAATGGAAGCACGTCGGCTCGCAAGCGACCCTGTCCGATCGAAATTCAAGATTCAGAGGCTGTTGGCTCTACGCCTTCGTCCTTACTCTGGGAGACCGATTCTTCCGCCTCGTGTTTGGATTCGGCTGCTGGCTCGGCGGGACCTCCAGGCGTGTCGTCTGGGCCCGTAGACGGCTGGGAAGCGGCAGTCGGGTCCTCGATCTTCATTTCACTCAATCCCTCCGTAACCTCAGCCGCACGGGCAGCCTCGTCCTCATCCTCACCCGGCAGCTTCACCTGCGGCTGCAACTGCTGGTGCTGGTGCTGCTGTTCTTGTTGCTCCTCCGGCTGCCTCGTCGTAAAGTCTGGGAGCTTCGGCAGCAGCGGCAGAAGAGTCGGTTTCGGCGGGGAGCTGGATGGGTCGCGACGGACGGTGCTGATAAACGTAGTGGCGCCCGAAGCAGCCAGGGCTTCCTTCTTCTCGTCGCTGTCTTCGTCGCTTTCCTGAATGGTGGTCACGAAGCTGCCTGTCGATGGCGTCTGCTTGTGTCTGCGTGTCGTAGCCCCCGTGCTGAGAGTCGTCTTCTCTGGCGATGCCGTCCCCTGGCCGCCACCTTCTGACATGGACGCAGCTCCCGGCGGCTGTAGCAGCTCCGGTACCGCCTTGTCCACGAGGCTGGTCTGCCTTTCGAACTTGGGCATCTCCGGCTTCGTATCTTGCTCCGTCGATTTCGTAGAGGCAGCGGGAGCAGGAGGAGCAGGAGCAGCAGCGGTAGCAGGCTCTTCCGTTGGCCCTCCCCCCTCCGCCTCCGGAGGCACGGTATAGTTCTCTTCGGGTATCAGATTGTACACGTCGCACACGGTCTTGTAGAAGATGTACAGCCCTTCCTGGTTCTCCATCTGCCAGAAGACCTCACGGTGCTGGAACCAGGCGTGGGCGAACATGCGGTAGACGCGCCTGAAGATGTTGGTCAGCTGGCGGACGCTGGCCTGGCTGGAGCCGGGAGCATCGCTGCCCAGGCTGAGGCGGCTGGGGAAGTGCTTCTGGCTGGTGAGGATATTGGCGGCCCAGTCGAGGGTGTGGCAGCAGTAGTCGATGGCGCAGCACGACTTGGGCGGGTCGTGCACGGCGCACAGGTACTGCCACTCGCTGGCGCGCATCTCCGGGCACGCCGCCGCGCTGCACGGCGGGCTGTCGGCGAAGAAGCCCACGATCAGGCTGTTGGCCCGCTGCACCAGGAGCCGGCACAGCTCGTACAGCCACAGCGCCCGGTCCACGCCATCCGGCGGCGTCGCCAGCTTCGTCGCCGACGACCGCGTGATGGGAATCGTTGTCGCTTCCGAGTCCGCCGCCCGCGTTGCGTGGAGAAACAATGCCATCAGGTGTTCCTGAAGCTGGAAGGGGGAGTCGAGCTAGAGCTACAACGTTAGCTTTTCGGGAGGACGTCAACGTGTTGGCAGGGTGTGTGTGTGTGTGTGTGTGTGTGTGTGTGTGTGTGTGTGTGTGTGTGATTTTTTCTGCATCGGGACGAGGACGTAAAACTCACGTCTGCTAATGGCACGAGAGGCGGTCCCATCGCCATATCGGCAGCTTTTGTGCCTGGCCTGATTCGTCGCGTTACTCCGCTGTCTTCTTGGTTTCCATCTCCTACATCCTGATTCAGGGAATCGGACGACACGCCTGGAGTCGGGGACTGTGGACTGATTTGAACCTCTGGGAAGGGAGGTGGACTGGGAAGACGGGGAGAGGTCGACGGTGACGCGGGAGCTGGAGCTACGGAGGCCATGATCTAGAGAAGATGTTAGAAATTTGATCCATACTACCTTCGCCGGCGATATACCTTTTGATCCTGTATCCACTCGAGGTGTAGAGCTCCACTGTTTTGTAGCGAGGAGTTAGATGTTGACTTCGAGGTTGGCAAGCTTGGCGGCAAAGCTCTCCAGTTTCGGTTCTCGCGCATGATTGGCCAGCCCATTAGGGTTTTCTTGGAGGTTTCTGAATCCGATTCTGAATTAAATCAACGACCACTCTCTATCACTGAATCTTCAAAGTATAAGAGTACTCAGAGTCACAAAGAATCATCTATTTCGATCAAAATATGTCTTCGTACTCTGATGCTGACGATGACGAACCCCCAACCCTTGTCAATATAGGACAAGCGGAAGATGTATCTACACAAGTAAATCAAAAATCAAAAGCCACAGATTCTAAACACGTCAAGGTACCCATAACCATTGTCACTGGTATGCCATAAATATCTGCACGCACCATAATCGTATAGCTGAACATACTTTAAAGGGTACTTGGGAGCTGGAAAGACAACTTTGATGAACTACATTTTAGAGGAGCAACATGGAAAACGTATTGCCGTAATCTTGAACGGTGTGTGAGATGGTTGTTTCGTGTATTGACAAACGGCTAATGATTTCAAGAATTCGGCGACTGTACGTGTAAACTTGATTATCCATTGTGAAACTGTATAGTCTAATAGAGTTATTATAGCTGCCGACATCGAGAAGTCTTTGACTGTCAACAAGGACGGTCAAGAGGTTCAAGAATGGCTCGAGCTTGGTAATGGCTGTATATGTTGCTCTGTAAAGTGACCGGCACTTCAATATTCCATCTCTTCCCATCTCCTGACATCGTACAGAGATCAAGGAGTAAACGCAATTGAGTCATTGATGGAGCGAAGCGGCGCTTTCGATTATATTCTGCTTGAGACTTCGGGACTCGCTGACCCTGGGAATATTGCACCGTTATTTTGGGTAGACGACGGCCTCGGGAGTAGCATCTACCTTGATGGTGTTGTGACTCTCGTTGACGCGAAGAATATTGTTCGGAGTCTCGAGGAGCCAACCCCTGAGCAACTGGACGGCAACGAGGACGCGATAGCTCATCGAGGTCCACATCTGACCACTGCTCACTTGCAGATATCTCATGCGGACGTAATAATCTTGAACAAATCCGACACCGTCTCTGCAGAAGAGTTAGCCAGAACTCAAGAACGCGTACGGAGCATCAACGGTCTGGCACGGCTAGAGGTCACCGAGTATGGCAAGGTGCCTCAGCTGGACGGCGTGATCTTGGATCTCCACGGCTACGATAGCGTTGAATCCCTCGATAGTACTAGCAAAGGACACAGCCATCTTGACCCTGTAAGTTTAGGCATCTTCTGCTATGTCTAACGCTGATGGCGTCGGCTTGCGTGGACTGACGCGTATTCCTAGGCTATGGGAACCATTACGCTGGCAATCCCGGCGCTAGATGAGCTGAAACTCGAAGCACTGGACGAATGGCTACGCTCTATACTGTGGGAAATGAAGATTCCCAATATTACAATACCGCAAGACTCGGCTGGGTTTGCCATCCATCGGTTGAAGGGTAGGATTCTACTTGAGGACGGTCGGGTAAAGATGATTCAAGGAGTCAGGGAGGTTTTCGAAGTCACGGATCTCCACTTTAATGCCTCAGATAACCAGGGCTCCCGTCTGGGGAAGCTCGTCATCATTGGAATGAATGTTGTAGACCTCGCTTGGAGTGTCAGTTTGAGTAGATGCCTGGGCGTGGTGGTTGCACCATGGGTTTGATAGCCTCGTATCGATACTCGGACCTCGACACGGAAGGGCTCCCCACTGAGGCACGCTCTGTGTGAAGTTTTTAACGATCCCCCAAGGTGACATGAGGCTTAGCAGCCCTCTCGGCTGGTAGAATTACGTACCTAGGTATATAGCGTTGTAGAGTCCAGGTGGCCCAAAATTTATGCATTGATGCCAAGCTCTTTCTTGGCCGTTAAGACTTGCTTTCTGGGAAGGTGACATGGGGGAGTTAAAATCATACAAGCTTGCGCAAGGTTGACAGCTACAAAAGGGTGACAGTTTCTGATATTGCAGGGGGGGTTCGGCGAGCTGCGTGGCAAGTGGCAGTGGCAGGTCAAGAGGAAGCGAGACGAGACGCGCATAGACGGTTGGAAGGGGTCCCCGTCGGGGTTTCAAGACCAGGCGCGACGTCTCGACTGCGCGGCTCAAAGGTCGCAAATGCCACGGTTTCATGATCTTCAGGACAGGCTCCGCTCAACGCTCCACAACAGGCTCTCTGGTCATGGCAAAAGAAGGCGTTATGGTGCAGCTCGAGACGGCAGAAGTAAGGTTTGATACTCGGAATCGCGGTACGATGCTGGGGCCCCGGGGGGCCGCGAGGCAGTTTGACGTGCCGGAAGTGTGTGACCGTCACCAGGAACAACTACAGCCTCACAGGCTCATACGAGAGGTCTCCATAAATTACAGCCCTCAGTCCGCGGGCGCCAACGGCATCTCAACCCGAGGTTGGATTGCAGGTAACCCGAACGTGTTCGTCTCGGAAATTGAGATGTACGAGCTGTTGCACCGTCTCGACTTGCTTCCGAATCATTGAGCGTTTTGGCGAAAAGGCATAGCCGTGCCGGATGCAACGGCCACTCCAGGCGCTGAGAAGGGACACACGCGCGCCCGCAGCCTCTCCCTCTCTTTCCTACGTATGCGCCAGCTCAAGACACACATATCACACGACATTTACGTCAGCCTCCTCCATGTTGTGAATTGGTGGCTGAGACCCAGAGCGAACGAGATCAACCTTGCAGCAGATACTACAACAGACGAACGGGTCGCATACTGAGCCTCTTTCCCCACCTCATCCCTGCCCTGCCCGGTGGAGGATCGGTTCTTTTACGTTTAATATTCAGGGAGGCTTCTATCGGAACACAAATCTTGCCGTCTGCTGGACCATCAGCGTATGATCGAGAAAACTTCCCCTGTCTGGGGACGGCAGGTGCGGTATCCACTGCACTTTTTTGGCCTGGTGCTTAGATGGACCTCTTCTAATCCTACTGGGGGTGGCCATGATGCTAGCCGCGGCACAAATTGCTCTATGTACGAGTACTTACAAGCATCGTCATTATTATGACAGAAAAAAAAGGCGTCTCAAGTTCTCTCAACTGTGTACTCACCCACCCTGTTCTCCCCCGGGGGCACGCTGTGTAAGACTTTTTTTTCGTACAGACAACTTGATTAAACTGCACAAAAGACAACAACACGCACTCTCTATTTTTTTCATCAACATGCGAGCCAAGACGGAGTGCCCTGTACCAAGCGGCCCAAGCTCTAGGCGATGTCCATCCATCATCCCCCAGCGCAGTAACTTGCCCGATCCGGTCTTTGCTATTACGAAGTCCTTTTCCGCTCTGCTGCCATCACACATGCTGTTGAGACAGAGTGAGAAAAAGCCATCTGGCGCGCCTGCTCCGAACGACCGAAGCCACAGGGCATGAAGTTCGGTACCCACAACAACAGGAAGTACCGAGAAAAACAAAGGCGCGAAGGTAGAGAGGCCTAGACGTATCAGGTTCCAAAGCCGCGCGCTCACAGTTTGCGCAATCCTGATCAGTAAGCGCTGAAGAAGCTGCTCTAAAAAGTACTATGTTGGAGAGGCTGAAGCTAAGTGATTTGGGAATGTGTAGAGCCACTGGAACTCATTAACTGAAGGGTGAAAATAGGTTACAACTAAAAGAGCTTTCTGTGGTCCGGAGCCTAATGACAGCAACCCAGATGATGTTCCGAAAACCACCAGAAGTATTCTCACTATTGTCATCATCATCATCTCATCATCATCATCGTCACTACCACTACCATCGTCCGTGATAACGGTGTTGCCTTGTCGTAGGGTTTGGATTGTCATTAGTAGTAATTTTTACGCTTATCTGGCGGCCTGGGCTTGGATGGCTTTGTTCTGTAGACTCTGGTAGAACCAGACGCAACGGATTTGACAGAAAGGATATGTTCCGCACGTTCCGCGCCACTCTTCCTCCTCGAAGGCATTTATAAGGCAATGCTCTATCGATATGAAGATCGTCGGCTCGCATTTCGTTGCTTTTTATGCGTTGTAAGCACAGTCATGAGTGTAGATTTGTAGATAGGTTGACAGATACGGCCCGAAACAGACGGTGCAAGAACAGCAGATAATAGACTAATGATACCCCGTAGGACCGTAGGGTTCTGCAGTTGCGGTTTGCGGTGGCGGCGGTTGCGATGCCCAAACGTGTATAGTCCTGGTCGTGCGAATTTAATGTCATAGGTGGTGCTGTGCAGTGGTGGTTCTTGGTCGCCGCTTGCCCGTCACCAGCCACTCGGACAGTCCTCGGAACCCGGCACACCCACCCCTGTGAGACCCCAAGTCGAAGGTTCGTCAGATTATTGTGTTTGTCATTATTGTCGATGTGGTTCATTATTGTTACTGTTCTTATTGTTCTTACCACATACTATGGTAGTCCTTGAACTGTTATGTATTACCATTACCGTGAGGGTAATGCGGCTGGGAGGGCTAGATAGATGAACCACGACGCTTTTTGGCTCTCCGTCGGGCTCTGGGCGCGATCCAGTACCTAGATCAATTAGTGGCTGGGGATTTTCGCTGGTCTTGTGCCACCTGACTCAGGCCTTAACGCAGAGAGGTCGAATATCCAGCATCTGACAAGCCTTGCGAAGCTCTTGTCGTGGTGCTCCTTCAAGCCGATGTCGTTTGGGTGCGGTAGCTTTCATAAGATCGCTATTATTGCTCTTTCCTGGCCGTATATCCTTGACGCGTATTCGCTAGACGCAGACAGCGTTATTATTCTTGTAATGGATTGCTCTATTCTGCACCGTACCGTGAGATATTTAATCTCGACCCATTGGCATTGGTCGAGCGACCGTCAGTCGTTACTATTGGTCAAACCGCTCCGAGGGGTAAGTAGTTGTCAGAATAGTATTGCCCTGTGGTTGCCGTTTTTATCGGCTTTAGATGAATTGCGGCGCTTGATCTGTATACCACAGTACTCTATTCGCGTTTGGCTTTCAGGACGGACAGGGTCGTGTTACTGCATATGGAATGATGATTGGACTCTATGATGCCATGCTAGTGAGATTTTGCAGCTGAAGAAATTTTCAAGATTCCTTAAAGAACGCGGAATGCGGCGATATCTCGGTGGCTCATCCATCTCGTCTGCCTCTATTGGAATTCGGATATTCGGGCAAATCCATTTCATAGTCACTTCGGTACACGTGACATTGTTATTTTTTCCATATTGCGACCCAACAGCGGCAAAAGAGGCCCTGGAGGCGGCCATTTCCCACCAACATAACGGTAGAAGCCCTGATCGTCTACACCACATGCCATGCGACGCCGCACGAGCCTGAGAAAAAAAACCATCACGAGTCGGACTCAGGGCCGCCACTTAGATCCGGCACAGCGGATCGTCCTTTGAAGCTACTCCTGTTCGACTCTGGAAGGCGCATTCCTACCCGAGGATCGCTCACAGGACAGAGGACGGATAATCATTCAAGCGCATCTCTCTCCTTTTTCTTCTTTTTCTCTCTTTGGGCAAGACGTGTTCCGTCTATTTCGGGGCGGCCGTAATTCCGTCCGAGCCCTCCACAGTCCAAGATGCGGGCAAATCAGAAAAAGGAATAAGCCCTGTTCGAATTGCGAACTAAAAAAGCCACAACGTGCTCTGGCCGTGGCGGAGACCTTTGGCCGCGGATCTTGGGCTTTAGCGAAAGAAATGGAAGCTCGGAACGGCAGTAGAAGGCACTTGGAATACAAGGTTTTTTCTGGTGTTACCAAGCGAGGGGCTATGCATGCCGGTCCGCATAGGCCTCCAACAGGTCGGGATGAGCAACGAAGGCCGATCGATAATGTCCATCGCATCTGTCACGCGTGCCGTCAACTTCATAGAAGTCGCAAGTCACCCCAGGAAGACTAACTTAGTAGAAAGGAGGCAAATTGCGAGCAATCGATTTCGGCTCCTTCTGTTACGCAGGAGGGACGGATGGCGCCTCTGTTACCCAACAGCAGTCACAAATGCAGGGTTTCAAAGCCCGTCTACACTTACTTGTGGAAGAGGCTGCATTGCCGTTCCGAGGCGGAATGTTGCAAAAAGATTTGCATCGTACACATAGAGCTACCGGCACGAGGTAACTTGGTACATTCCCCTTATCCGTGAAGGCGCTGCTGTTGAAAGTCTATTTCGAAGACTGGTCATGTCAATCGCACGGAGAACTGATGAGAAAATGGGTTGGGCGAAGCCTCGATTCCTTGATTCGGTCGAAGACTGCGTTTGGCTTTCGGGGTTTGCGAGGTTTGCGAAGCCTTCCCCCTCTGGGCCGTTGATCAGGGTGGGTTTGATGGCTTTTATTGCTTCTGGAACCAATTGCAGTAATGTGGCTGCGAGACATGATCTTTCGAATTTCCATTTTGACAGAACTTTCTAGGGCCGCTCAGCGCTCACAACTATTTGCATCAGGAGCCAACGTAGCTGTGCCCCGGTGCATCTTCCTCAGGGCTCATGTCCCTGCAAAGCCCCGGCTGAACTTGCACCGAACTCCACCTCTGATTCTGCTGGAGCGTAGATCATCCAACGCGCACAATCTCGAAGTCTAGGCGGTTGCCAAATATATCATTGATGGAACAATATGCGTCACAGTGCACTCCTCAAGATTCCGTACGGAACGCAAATGCCGGTATACATAATAAGTGACCGGTCAGGCACTATTCCTCCAGGGGCTTCAACTGACTCGCAAAACGCGACACAAGGCTGCCACACTAAGGAGCTTAACACGTAGAACGATACCCTCATTAGCCGGGGGCGAAAGGACTTGGTTTTTACGAGTACGGCGCAACAAGAGAGCCGGGGGGTTTTTTAACTGCTCAATAAAGCCCGCGGTGGTGGAGTGTACTTATCCTGCAAGAGAGGCAAAAAGATGGCATCCAGGTCACCCCTTTACCCCCAGTTCTGGAAGGCCATCGAGTTACCGAACACGGATAGCGAATCTGCGGCTCCCAAATGGGTACGAGTACCACTGGCCGCCCGCGTGTTCCATAGTACTCAGTAGCCGGATATCGAGGGAACCAAACAAAGACAAAGGCATGCTGGCTAAGTACCTGGGTACATAGTACAACAAAAATATTGCACTTATAAAAAAGAAAACTCCGAACTGTGTGAGCCCGTTGTGCAGCGAAATGTCCCAGCGCCCGGTGCCGAACTTGAAGCCGCCCGGATATTGATGCACCCGCATACAGCCTAACTTGGAACTGACGTTTCTCTGTGCTTAACGAGTCGTCTCACCTCTTTGGCTGCGGTGCTCCTGGTAGGCTTGTTGTGCTCCCCCATACCTGTTGAAAGCGTGGCGATCCTGGCGTTAGTGTGCCCACCACGCCCACCTACACCCACAGGGCAAAAGGGCCCCACCGGGCTACCGACCACCACCACAACCCACCACGACCGCGCGATCCTTGATGGGGCCAGATAGGGCTCCTGTTCCCGTCCTTACTTTTGGTTTTTTTTTTTTTTTTGCTTTTTCCCCATCTCAAGGGGCCCAGGGGTATGGGTGTGCTTTCCACTTTCCCCCTTCCTAAAAAAAAACAAAAAAAAGAAAAGTTAGAGGCTTGCTGATCCGTCCGGCGAATCGAATGACAGAAGGGGTTCCGAAGTCGTGTGGCATGACGACGATGTCAGGATCGCTTGACGCATGCACCCTTTTGTTGATTGCTGCCGCTGGCGCCGCTGTCGCTTTCCAGAGGGAAAGCATCGGCAGCTCGACTAAAGAGAGGCACTCTATTCACACATCGCACAGCGCCATTTCACAATTACCTTATTCTAACATGTACATCATTCGCACATCTTCGATGACTACGACAACGACAACGACGACGACGACGACAACAATGATGGAACTCAGTCATGTCTCCTTCTCTTTTTGGGTTTGGATTCTGTACCAGCTGGACCTTCTGTTGCGACGGTCCCTCTCCTTCACCCTGACAGCGATAGGTGATTTGTGGCAGTGAAAGAAGACGAGGCAGTTATAGTGTTAGTGGTAGATGGAATCGCGCTGTCCCCTAGAGGGACAATATCACCACGGGAGATCCTGGAACCGGCGAGGGAGCCTGCGCAATCTCGGAAATCTAGCAACCCATGCGAGTAAAAGTGAGTGAGTGAGAGTGTGTGTGTGTGTACTCATGTTGTGTGTATGCGGGCGTTGTGCTAGTGTGTGTGTGCGTGTATGTGTATATGTGTGGTATGTAAGAATTACAGACCACGTCCCATACCTGTGCGTAGGTAAATGACCGGGTGTGGGAGACAGAGGGAGAGCGTGTGTAGAGTATAGTTGAGACCTATTTTCGTGTTAGTGTTGAGAACAGTACCGTGCAGCTACCTACGTTGCGTCCTCAGCGCGAGGTCGAGGTCAGAAAGTACCCAAGATGTCCTAGATCTTAGATCAGAGAACTCAGATGCTTCATTTTTGCGCTTCTTGTCCTTCACTGCACATAAGGGGAAGGTCACGGCGGCCGTTGGGTGTTACTGGATGAGAAGCCAGATTTAACCTTTTTTTTTTCTTCTTCTTGCCATCAGGATCTAAGATCAGAGATCAGATTTGAATCTTACGATAGGTATCAAAAACCCTCTTTGTCTGGGGGCCTCTGTGCGTGAAGCGCCAGCGAGTACTTTGCTGTGTAGCGCGGCGATTGTCCGGCAAACGTACGTGTCTCGGTCTGTGGTTGGTGCAGCGTCCAAGCCCCAAGGCTTGCGCTACGAAGTTACCTCGTCAATCGACAAGCGTCAAAAAAAAATCAACGACGTCGTCGACTCGCCGACGTAACGGCAACGAATTAGTGTTTTTTTCTTGTTCTTTTTGCCTTTTCGAATATTTGTCTGATGCCAATGATAGCCACCTCTTCGCTTCGGATCAGGACTTCCCGCCCACCTCGCCCCCCCAACTTCCAAGCGGGGCAGGGCAGTCAAGTCGCCGCCTCCTCTGAGGCTCCTGAGTCTCTGACCACCGCTCCTCCCTCCCAATAATGCCGGCCATCATTATTTGCCACGAGCTCTGCTTTCCCAACTAGCCAACCCCCCGCTGGGTCCCCCCACACACACCCACCCTTCACATTACACCTCCCAGTACTCGTACCCACACCCCCCTTACCCACCACCCCTTCTTCGACCGTTCGAGTGGGTAATTCCCGGGTTAGGCTGGCCAGTCGCTAGTCGTTCTTTACACTTCATCTCTGGCCTGGCCACCCCCGTCGTTACCGTATTCGCTTTTTTTCAGGCTCGAGTTGCTGCTTTGCCTTTGCCTCTCTGCCTCTGCCTTTGCCATTGCTTGTTGCTCTTCCTCCTCCTCCTCCTGCTGCTCTTCCACTTCCGCTTCGGACGAGGAGGAGGGCTGTGATGGCGAGAAATATGCGTCCTTTGCAGCACGCGCTATCAAACACGACGCAAGCGGGCTTCACACCATCTTCTCTCGAGCTGTTAGTTACTAGCTGTCTGACTCGGACCTGGTCAGTTGTGTGTGCGTGCTTGTTTGACTAGGAGACATCCTGCCCTTCCATGGTTCGCAGGGTCGGAGGCCTCTAGTTCTTGACTGTGCAAAAAAGTTCTGATGGCCAATGCTAATTTACTTAAGGCCATTACGAAGCCTCTCTCGCCTCTGTCCCCCTATGTCCTTAGTAGGTACGCACAGCTTTGCCCAGCTACGTCTCTTTGCCCTTCTTAATACTCTCCATTCCCTCGTTCTCTCTCTTCGATCTCGACCCACTCACAACTGGCTGCTTGCCCTGCTAGTGTTATACCGTTGCGGCCCTTCCTTCTTTTATTCCTCCAGCTTCTTTGCGTATTGCTAAGATTACTCTACCCTGAGCCTCCGTGCTTGTCTCCACCCTCGCCATCTCGACCTCTGCCCCCCCCCACCTTATCTGAACCTCGCGGCTTACGTGCACCTTCAAGCTTCAGGAAAATTTCTTCTTCCTTTTTCTAGATTGACTTTAGAACTCTCGTCCAAGTTTGCCTTGGCCGAGCCGTCTTTTCCGCGGGCATCACGGGCTCTTGTTCACGCATACGCAGGCTGTTTGTTGTCTATCAGGTATTTTGATCGAGTTTTTCTTGGAGCGAGCGAGCACGTCATAGCCTCTCATCACCATGTAAATCACCTCCGTTCGTTCTGCAAACTTTTCTCTTTCAATACATACCTGCCTATGTCCTTTCCACACCATCTACTTCCTCCCCACTCCTATATCCCACTTCTTTGCAGCAACCCGGGTTACCGTTTGGTTTGTTATGCCTACATCTTTCCTTGGTGCTTCGCCTGCATCTTGTTAGCGGTCGCCTAATCACACTTCCAGATCTAGGAAATCACTGTTCCAAATCTACATCACGTTTGATCCGTGGTGAACGACTGGTGTTGGTAAAATTTTCACAGTCCTAAGGTCCGCTCTCCGGCAAAACCCGGGGCCAGTCGTATACGACCATCATTTCTTTGCCACACTTGCATTCCGCCACAGCAAGCATTCATGAGCGTTATTTAAAGGACTGTAGCTGCGACGAGCCACCACTTTCATTTGTAATGGACGCCGATCTCCCTCACGGAATGAATACGCTATATCAAAGCGGGCAAAGCCGTCCATATGCCGAATTCTCGAGTCATGCCCCACAGTATGGCCATTCTTCCCAGCACGGAGCCCACACTCTGCCTCCTATCCAACCTCAAAGACCAGCCTTCAGCCAGCCGCAATCTCAGTCCTACAGCGCAATGGGACGACCTCAGCAGCACCCCAGCCACGGAATGGCTTACCCGGGCTTCCCGTCTACGGCAGTTTCTCAAAGTCCTTACGCGCAGAGCATGAACCACTACTCCCAGCCCCCGTATTCGCAAGCACCTTCGCAAATGCACATAGCACATGACTATCAGCCGCAGTCTCATCTTCCGAACCTGCGGCCGATGCCTCCTGGATCCGGAGCTGGGGCTGCTCCAGGATACTACACCCCGCACATGCCCGAGCAAGACTTCCAGCCCAGGCATGTGGTAGGATCCCAAGGTAGGCGTGGGATTTTGCCTCCGGATGAGGGGAGGCCAGCTGCTCCTCTTGCTACAGGGAATGGAAGTTCCGCGAAGAACGCTACGATTCCACCCAAAGACGCGGATGGGAAATACCCTTGTCCCCATTGCCAGAAAACTTATTTACACGCAAAACATCTAAAGCGTCATTTGCTTCGCCGTATGCTTTTCTTCTTGTTGGAAATTGCCACAGCTAATCGAATACAGATACCGGTGATCGTCCATACTCGTGCGCCTTATGCAGCGATACTTTCTCGCGGAGTGATATACTGAAGCGACACTTTCAAAAATGCTCCATTCGACGGGGTAATCCAGGCGGTGTAACCCATCTGCAAAACTCGCAATCGCACTTGAAGAAGCAACAGGCAAAGAAGGCAGCAGCTACGTCTGTGTCTGAGACGGGATTTCCTACGGCGCCTCATACGCCTACATCGGTGTCATTTGGTGATAACGGAACAGGTTTGGGTACGTCGCACATTTCTACGGGAAATAATGCTCAAAGTCTTTCTTCAAGATCAGATCATGATAGACACCTCGATGAGGGCAGGCCCGGTCTAGCCGGACCTACGCTATACAACCGGCCCAGCACCCAGAGCGGCCACAACTCCCTCCCCTCCAGTGGAAGCTCGACTCCCCTGACGGCTCGCATACCCGGTCAGATTCCGCAAACGTATACACCCGACTCTTCGACACACACCAGAGTCAACTCTTTCTCTCAAAACTACCCCACTAGTACGAACCCAGACCGAAACGACCTGTCTCAGATGCATGGCCCGCCCAGCCTTGAAAATGGCTTCGATTGGACCTCGCTACAACAACACAAAGTCAACACGCAGCTGCCCTCGCCTGTTCACCAGGATCCACCTGTACGGCACGAAACAGTTCCAAAAATCCCGTACAGCTCGATGGAATCTCAAAACGACTACATGAGTTTCTTGAATCGAGAAAGTGATCCTCATAATGATTCATTAAATTGGAGTATGTCTGACACCTACCAAAAGCTAGCAAATCGACTGACTTTTTTTTGTCAGTCTCACGGGCCGCATGATTCGGAGCACCAGCTGTTGCGACATTGCATCGCTCCCGAAAATATCGAACATTTTTTTCAGAGTTATATGCACTTTGATGCCCATTGGCCTGCCCTTCATTTGTCAACATTCAATCCCGGTGAAATATACGATGGCTTGCTTTTGGCGATGATTTGCGTGGGGGCTGTGTACTCGGATCGCTTGAGTCATGGGGAGGTTCGAAATCTTCTGAGGGAGACCCATGCTTTGCTCGAGCGTACGACTGACATTTTTAAGTGGTTGGACGAGCCTGTTTTGGAGACACCTGCATTTTCGCTACGTTTTGACTCAATTTTGTTTTATGAACTTGCTGCATTGCATTTAGTCGGCGCTGTTTCTTGGTGGCATGGGGATCACGACATGCGAGAAAATGCTTTGAGAAAGCTGCCAATGTACTGTAAATTTGCTGGAAAGATGGGCTGGTTCGCTCCTTTGCCAGCACCGGTAAAGGGCTTCAGTGTTTTACATCAGCCTGGTTCGCTGCCTGAGGTTATAGACTGGAGTTGGAACGATTGGCTTGTCCAGGAATCTCGATCACGCTGGGCATGGATTTGGTGGATGGCTGACAGTGCGTTGACGTTGTACGCAAACGTACCTCCATCTATAGATCCTACTGAAGTCACTCTACCTTTGCCTGCGGATGACGCGGCTTGGCATGCATCGTCTGCTGAGGACTGCGCCTCTGCTCTTGGTCTCAACGGAGCAATTGCACAGGTCAGTAATGTTACTGGTAGCCGTAGGAAGAAGCAGCCTGAGATGCATCTCTACGTTAAAACTCTCTTGGATCCGGACCTGCAACTCGAAGGAAGTTCGACAAACGCTTTCGGAAAATTCATTCTCGTACATTCTTTGATCGTGCACATTTTCAAAGCTCGAAGAAATCTTCGCTCAGGCAAACGTTCGTTCGATCAAAATGTTTCTCTCTGTGATTGGGTTCGACCGATATCCAAGGGAAGGCACATCGCAAACGATTCCGACGACCCCACGTCCCTCCTTCTGGCAACCGAAGGTGCCTTGCGGAAATTTAAAGCCTTGTGGGATCGAGATATAGCGCTACAATACCCAGCAGATGTTCCACGTATTGGTTTCTGTCGTGATGGTATTCATTTCTATTGGCTTGCTCGGATGCTCCTACGAAACAACTCGATGTCTGACTGGCAGGCTCCATGGCATCAACGGTTTCGCCAAATTATTGGCTCCTTGAAACAAGTTAAGGCGTGGGTTACGACTGATGCAGCATCTCGTGGAGAAGATATTGGTAGTGTGGCCGCAATTGACGAGTCATACGGTATGGAGGATTTAACAATTGACATGAAACTTCTCTTTGCTCCGCTGGCAAAAGGGTAGTGAGATCGAGACTTCTTTTCTGAACGCCTTTTGGATGTATAGTTATGGACTGGGGCACATTATTCATTCTGCATCTACGATGTTACGACCAATTTGCATTCGATCCAGCCGAGATAACCTTTTTAAGGGTTCTGCATTGCGTTGTTGATTTAATTCTTTATCTTCAACCCATTCTTTCATTCTGGGTATATGTTCATCAACGACCGGGCTACTGGGGAATCGAGTTGTTCCCATATATCTAGCCTGGCGTTGCGGTTGGTTGCATGGACGAGGAGGCGCGGATATCTGCATGGAAGTTGGACAAGGTTACAAAGTTGCATTAGTCAATCATACAGTCACCAGAGTGATCTTTGTACATAGAATTTATAAGGTTCGCACACATTGCTGGACCAAAGAAAAGTAGCTATCGGGGTACCATCTGCACTTAGACTAACACGAATTACAAATGCGAACGACTGTGCTGCTCGACTCGAAATGACCTCAGCGTGATAGCAAGCCCCAGCTACCGGCGCCAAATCAGCGATGGCAGTCTCCTCTGTGGAATGCAGCTGTATGTGGACCTAAATAGCTACCTGCAGAACTGTCGGGCAGCTATTGGCCGAAGCACGAAAGCTTGTATGTATCCAGGGTCATCCACCTCTCACCAGGTGGATCAAGCCATGATATTGTGTAGACTTGTGCGAGGGTAATCACAACCAGGTACGAACTTTGTGGTTCTGTGGTTTCTCTCGTCTGAACTGCTGCCGTCCATGTCTTCACTTCTGACCTGCACGTCGACTCTCTCCTTTTTTTGGGAGCCACATGTATCTACCTACCTGGGTACCTAGGTATCTATCTCCAGCTTTTGCCCCAGCCCGGGATCCTCGGAACGAACTCTTGGCCCAAGTGTAGGCGCGCTTCATCGCCGGGCAGACTCTCACAAACACCGTCATCTCGTGGATGAAAACTCTTTCAACAAAGTCCTTGGTTCTGCGAAACATGCTTTGCAGGGTTATCTGTCCCGGTAACTAGAGAATAACGGAGTAGTTACGAGCTCTTACTCCAGGGGGATAAGCTACCGCCATAAGCCAGTAGCAGCATCTCCTCGACCTTTTCGCCCTCCGCGGGGATGGCGCACGTTCCCTCGCTTGCAGCCATTTCATTTTACCTTGCTGTGCTTTCTTCCGGCCTATGGTTCAGCGAATGCTGTCACCTAATCGTCCAACCTCTCCTCTAACTACCTTGCGGGTTTTCGCCGCCCTCTAGACCAGCTCCCGGTAGCCGGTAGCCAACTAGCATCGGACGTAGGGGTGGGATGGATCATTGGGGGGGAACGCCACCTACAAGGTTCGGACAAGACTTACTGTGATTTGCCCAGCGCTTACAGCAAAACCCAGGTAGAAAGCATCAAAAAAGAATCGAGGGAAATAATCGCAGCAAAAGAAGGGTAATAATCTCAGATAGAAACCAACGCCCAAAAAGTCAGCACTATCCCATGGATCTCGGCTGCCTCGGCACATTCCTCCTGCTTGGCCGCAAGGCTCGGCTCTCGTCAGTCCTTTGCCCAAGGCACATCAGGCCTTCTGTGGGCGCGGGTCAGGTAGCACGAGTACTCTGGAATGGTTTGCTCCTCCATCGCACTCTGCGTCAGCAGCCTCTTAGACAAAAGGGGGGCGTGAGACGAACTGGGCCGTCACAAATTAGGGGGCTAAGCGAGCTAGTTTAGAGGGGTGATAGGCCCTTGTAGCGCTCTTCTACTATGTATCACCCCCCGGGAGCGGAAACCTTGGGGGGAGTTGGAGAGTTTCTATACCATACCTCTTTATTTTACATTACCAGGGAGATTAGTTACGGAGCTATAGAGGCTGGATCTTTGCCTCCGTGGAGAACACTGAAAATTGGCCGCCCTTCGTTTCGAGTATTGTATGTCGTTGAGAGGAACAACTTATGACATTATCGTGCAGGGCGGCTTTCGATTAACAGCACTCCTGGCATGGAGTACTTCATCAAGGAGGACTAAGTAGCGGGCTACTAGAGATCGACGCTCCGGAACCGGGGAAAGCCTTTATGGAAAAACTACAAATACTGTTTCGGTAGTAAAGAGTGCGGGAGCGCAGGCTAGACTGGTGCTGTGGCAGTGAACTCGGGATGTGATAACTGGGCTTCGAAAGCTTACAATGACAGACTCCATGCAATAATAATACAGAAGGCCGGGGGATATATATTGGTTACAATGCCGGGCGGGCACTTGGCAAAGTTGGGGGGGTTGGGGGTTTGGGGGGGGGGGAGGGCTTGCCTGTGGTGGTGGTTCTGGTGGT